>JALLPE010001782.1:0-10980 GCA_036940025.1 Conticribra weissflogii
TGCACTGTAAATTTACAGTTTCACTGTAAATTTAAGGGGGTTGGGCGATTAACCAATTTTCCTGGACACATCCACAAAAAATAGGAATGCTCTAGGTACAAAATTTTATGAAGCCTCCATATCAACGTCATCTCTCGCTATCACACATTATTTATAAACATAATATAAATCAAAACACACTCTCAGTCCACCGTCCAACATCCGATAGCCCCAACGATCGAAGTAACCATGCGAGTTCTTGGACGCAACCATATGACGCATTTGTTAGTTTTAGTCTAAATTTGAAGCTGGGCCAGCGGGCTGAATAACTCTCTCTTTAAAGCAAGATCAGAATCTATCAGAAAAGAGTTGATCCATCATCCATCAACTCTTGGCTCCGGACCGAGGAGTAACGACGAAAAATGGCCTTATTTTTAACACGTCGTTTATGCAACCTCGCAGTCATTTTTCTTAATTTCTCCGATAGTATCCTTGGCAATATTTTTTTGTTGGCAAACGCTGTCGATATCGACATCAGTTCAAGTGCCATTAACGGGAGTGATTCATGCACAAAAATCACCCACAATTTCGATAGAGAATCATTTTCTTGTGAAGAACGCAAAGAAGATTTTAAAAATATCCGTGGTGATGATGAAAATGGCTCCTCTTTTTACGCATGGCCACAGAATGAATCGACTGGTGGTGAAAACATGCCATTGTTATTAGCCATGCTATTTCCTGATTTGCAGGCATTAGAGAGAGCTTGGGAAAATCATCCTCTATTGAGCAAAGTTTCTTTTGAGGTAATTAATTATGGCAGTATATTCGGGCTGGAAACGCAACAAATGGAAATGAAGAGGAAGAATGAAATAATTCCAACAGTTTTTCACAATCGATCCAACCTGCTTTTGGTTACCCCTTCTTTCGTAACAGAACGTGACAATTCCAAAAAAATAAACAAGACTTATGCAGACGAAAACAACAAAATTGAAAAATATTCAGATCCAATTCTATCTATCATGACCGTCGACGAAATACCTACAATACTAATGCAACCAAGTCTTCATCAACAAACGCAACAACTTCAGCCCATGATACAAGGCCAAGACTACAAGCTAGTCAAAAAAGTCCTCCTCCCCGATCCCTACCCCGCCAACCCGTCAATGGCTGGACAGGAATATATGGGCATGTTGCCCAAGCCTTATTACGGCATTCAGGAAATTTTGCATTACTTTCATTATGGTGGATTTAGTTTGGTTTTGGATGGTTTGCAAAACCGATGGATCGGAAATCGCAATCCTGGCGGAATGGGTGTAGCAGGGGAGGGAGGCGTGGCGAGAAATTTGGAACAAGAACTTGGAGCTATTCTGGTTGGTGTCAATGCTTATCTGACTCCCGAGGCTCTATCAAACGATGGTCATCTAGGCAGCGATGACGTTGACATTAGTGGAAACAGTCGTTCCAATCAAGATGGATATAAATCTGCGAAAGTGGAAAAGAAAGTTAGACAAGGATTTGAGGCTCATTGGGATTGGATGGATGGTAAGTTGTTCATTTTGTTTCAGGATACATCAATCGAATTATTTCGTCAATTTCTGAGTGTTTTCGATTCGATTTTCATATTACATCTATGGGGTAATCCATACACTCTGCAGTCATTGTGATACAATTATCAGGAAGAAAACGATGGTCCATAGCTTGTGAACCCACAATCTACCTGTCCAACAAAGACCAAAAACGTAAACCCACACAAGACGAATTGCAACACTACATTCACTCAGCGAAGTATCGAGACGTCACACTATGCCCGGGGGATGTCCTATACATCCCTCGTGGTTTTATTCACAATGCATCCACTGTGGATTTTGATGAGTTTGAATCCGGTAACTATGGCGGTGTTGGCAAATGGGATGTTTGCCCTACCTACTCTTTAGAAAGCCAAAAAAATATTGACGGGGATGAAAGAGAGATATTGATGCGACAATACCTGGCTAAGCGGTTGAATGGGCCAAGTTTGCATGTGACATTTGGAATAGAACAAAGCTGCGAAGGAACCATAGAATCTCTAATCCATCATGCGTTGCATTCTTATTTTTCCATTGGCGGAGGTGAAGATTCTGTTGCGATAACTGCAAAGTCCTGTAACACACTGCTGCTGACTCTGAAACAGTATGATGTAACGTGGAAGTCGATATTGCATCATACTTTCGCAGAGATTGCAAGGCGGAAGCATCCATGCGACAATCCATCTAATCGTGATACTGGCCATGCTACATGTATTGGATCGGTCACTTTACGACGGTCGGTGCCACTCTTCCTATTAACTTCGAACGAATCCCGAGACGATGACGTGGAGGGTGGCGTTTCCGACCTGCAATACGCGGCACTGAAACGAACATACCTGACTGCTCTTGATGTAGTTGCATCTTTGTTCGACATTCAAAAAACTGCACAATTCATATCTTCGCATCTGCTCCAACCTCATCCAGAGGGCGAGTCTACTTTTTGTTTTCCGGGGTACAGTGATCATAACGCTATCTACTGCCCGAAAAGGTTGCTTGATTTTTCAGAATCAATGCTATCAGAGTATAAGGATGCCATGAACAATTTTTTAAATTATGCTCGGGAAAATTTCGATGTGGCATTAGTACGTATGAATACCCATGGAAAGAAAATACGACGCGTTGATCATGACAGGCAGAATTTGAATTTAAGATTTGTTGGTCAAGGCGACTGGTCAGGATGATGAATTGTATGTGCTAATTCCTTAATCTTGTATTTCATGACTTGAAATCTGAAATTGGTATTGAATATTGACCTCTTCAGCGCTTCATTGAGCTTCTTTTTTGTGTGTTCCTACAAGTCACCTAAACAATGATTCAACTCTGATTTGTTTCCACGAATCTCGTATTTCCATACAAGTGACGATATTCTGTTACGCAATGTTGTGTCCACATCATACACTCTCAATTGAAGTCAAAAATTAAAATACTTAAATTATATTACTCATCATTAGCGCTTCATCATACCGGCTAAATCAGATATGCCCAAGTGGAATTCGTCGTAAAAGGCATTTGTAAACTTCCTTAACTGTTTGTCCAATTCGCGGCTGACTACCTCATTATCGGAGATATCTTCACAATTCCCGTCATTGTGAAAACGGAGTCTGCGTTCGTAGCTTTTCCTTCCAATGGAGAAGGTGATCCGACATATATTCGATCCTGCTTCCCAAACCACTTGCCCTTGTGGCAATAGATATTCGACTAGGTTAGCCTTCAGTCTGCTTAGACTGAATGATAACATGATGATGAGTTGGGCAGATTGATCCAGGATCAAACTAGCTGCTTGGGATGCATCATTGGGCGCAGTCCCATTAATTGAAAGGCAAAAATCGCCTTCCTTGATTGTAGACTTCAAGAAACTCCCAGATACATGCGCAACTCGAACCAGACCATTCACTGTAATGAATTGTATATCTTTGCAATCTTTTTCAGTCAAACGAAGCATCGAAAGTTCGCTTTCAATCGGCCTCGGCTTGTCGCCTTTGAAAAAGGTGAAATCCAACCTCCCGATTTTTTCTTTGACCAATATTGCTGGAAAGAAATTTTGCGCGAGGTCAAAATTAGTAGCGTGTCTAAAGGATTGAATACTTAACTCATAGCGGTGGGACTAGAAAATCTCCTCATTTGAATACTGAGGCGGTGATAAAGATATCAATAACAGCACAAACATAACTAACACTCACCAGCTCGGCGTGCACTTTTGACACGGTGGCCGTTGATTGCCAATAGCTCACAGGCTTCGGTCAGCTCAGAGCCAACTAATGGGCTTGTGGGTGCCATTTTAGAAACAACTACTCGAGAACCTTCGTTTCTGAAAACTAGTCCTATTTTCTCATCGGCGTGTGCTTTGTAAGCCGACGCGGTTATCCACCTCGGCAACCCGAACTCAGTTCCCAAACGCCCTGTCTTGATTTTGGATTCTTGCCGTGACAAGTTAGGTCCGATGCCACTTGGTATATGCTTTGCAACACTGCGGAATGTGGCGGGTTTTACTTGATGGGAATCTTCTGAGTCAGATGATTTCTCCTTCATCGGGTCTCTTTTGAGTGACTTGGCCCAAGCATCAGAGTCGTTCAAAGATGACTTCCGTTGATGCGTGTCCGGTGCTTTGGTATTCAAGCTGAGGTCTTTCCGCTTTGATTCCTGCATGATATTTAATCTGCCAACTTCCTTGTCGTGATCGAGAGAAAGACATTCTGTTGCTTCCGGCCTCGATTTTCTTGTCAATGAAGAAGCTGTTTCCTCTGGAGGATCTTTGGACTTGTCCGATTTTGAGTGTGTTAGTTCGGGCCTTTGTACATTTGCCATTGATACAGTTTTGTCAGCAATCGAGTCTTTGTTTCCTTTGGTAGTGAGCATTGTTGTCGCATCCAAGGTATCTGTAGGTGTAGGGCGAGGAAGTGATGGCTTACTTTGCCCTGTTTGAGAAGAGGAGTGTTGAGTTGGATCTTCGTCTTCGGCCTTCTTAGTCCTGGCACTGCCGGGGGATGATATTTTTAGATCCAAAGGCTTGTTTGGCATAACACCATTCATACGTTTAGGATGATGTACTAGAGGATCCAGCTCGTTGTGTTTAGGATCATTACTTGAGATAGAGAATCCGAGGGTGTTCAGACCCACACTGTCTACAATTGTGTCGGGGGGAGCCACATCAGATTTTTCTATTGCTCGGAAGAGCAGTGATGGGGGCGTCTTCTTCTTGAACATTTCCAAATCCCCCTCTTCGAACTTGAAATTAAAATCTCCGATCGATTTTGAAGGGATTTGGCGTCTAATAGCGTTGGAATCCCCACAGCTGTCGTCTTCTTCAAAATCGAAGTTTAATTCTCCCATCGATTTGTGCATCAATTTTATAGTCAGCTGGGATGGCTTCGATGAAACGTTATTTTCGGTCATCTTCTTGATGTTTTGAGTTGACCCGGCGAGCACTGGTGGAGAATTCTTTCGCTTCAGCAGCTCCAAATCATCTTCTTCGAACTCGAAATCGAAATCACCCATGGACTTATTCATCGATTTGATTGGTTTTGATGTAGGTGCATCATTATTGATTTCTTCGATCCTGAAATTCAAATCTCCTGTCGATTTGTGCATGGCTTTTGGAATGGAATCCGAAGTATCACTTGTTTGATTCTTAACCATACCTGTGCCGTATCCCTTAGTAGATTTGTTGATAGATCTCAGTCCAGTTATTGTGCTTTCTGTGGGTTCCCTTGGCAAATCTTCGCCTTCTTCTTCGAAAATATATTTGAGTTCTCCTTTCGACCTGTTCAAGGATTGCTTGTTCGCGTATGGGCTTGGATACCAATCATTGTGCCCTTCGTCACCGCCCGCATCAAAGACGAAATTGAACTCCCGAGAGTTTTGCAACGAACAGAAGGGTGATTTTCTTTCAGAAGACAAGGTCAGTGAATCGTTTGATCTATGAAGCGGTTTATTGGCATCATCATTGTCTTCCTGCCAAGGATTGAAGCCAAGAACGTTCACAACCTTTTCAATTTGATCTTCGACAGAGAGAGCCTCCATTAATGATCCTTGTTCGTGTTCGCTGGTTTCTTCCTTGTAAAGCAATGCGCTGAATTCCATGGAAGACTCGTGGCCCCCTTCACTAAATGTGTTCGGTATCATAGAATCATAGTTTCGAAACAAGACTGATTTCTTTTCACTTTTCGTTTCAAGTTGAGTCAAAATCTGGCTCAATATGGATACTTCACTAGTCAAGTTTGATGTAAATGACGCCCTGGATTGAATATCTGGGTCGATATCATTTTGAGAACGACCGTTTTCCTCTTTGACTGGAATGATTTGATCCTCAATGGAATGTTCGAAAAAACCATCAGACGAAGCAGTTTGTTGCGGTCTTTGATTTGAGGATTTTGATCCTTGAGAAAGATGCCCTGATTTCAACGAACACTCTGATACGAGCGTGGCATCATCGTTGTGCATCTTATCAAAAGCGGCTCCATCTCTTACATTGAACGAGTCTAAGGGTTTCAATGAGGTGTGAGGTAATAAATTGTCTTTCTTTAATGGCTGAATTACTGTGTTGTTTGATGGCGTTGCGGTCGGTTTTGCAGTCGGTAGATGACATGTTTTCCCTAACTCTTGGCCTGTCTCTTTCTCTCCTTGCCGGGCCGATAGCGAATTACATGGCGTTGCAGCAACTAAATTGTCAGTATCATCGTGCTTGCTGGCCATTGTGCAATTGACATCGCTCGCTTGATCAGTTTCGAGGCTGTCTACAACACTATTCTTTCGCATATTATTTGACACCCGGCCGAGAATGGCGGAATCAATATCTTCCCCATAGTGAACATTTGCATCCTCAGTTGAAACTCCGTTACGATGACCCTTGGACGAGTTTAAGGGTTGAGTGGGGTCATAGGATTGATGAGATATGTTTCCTATGGCGATCGCATCGGAACCATCTCTTTCAGAATCGACATCGAGGTCTATATCTGATTTTTTCATGGATACTGCATCCTCGTTTAAAGTCGACGACTCTCTTTTTGGACTTGGAATGAGCAGATCCTTTTCGCCATCCTGCTGGGTTTTGTCCACAGCACCATGCACAGTCCCATTATAGCTATCTTCTGCGTTTTCAACTGCGGTGCCGTCATGACTGAATTTTAAGTCTCCCATTGACTTTTGCATTGATCCAAGTGCCATGACACTATCAAAAGCTCCATTCCGTTTATGAGGTAAAATTAGGGAATCCTTCAGAGAACGCGTATTGAACGAACAGTCAATATTTTCACCATTTGAAATCTCTTCTGTATCCACCTCTTCAGTTTCGTCGAAGGCGAAATTGAAATCTCCCATTGACTGTTGCATGGATCCGAGTGCCATTAAATGTGAAAAATCCTTATTCTTACGCGATAAGACTAGAGAATCCTTCACAGAACGCTTGTTAAACGATCCGTCGATATTGTCGTTGTCGCAATCCTCTTGCAATTTTTTGTCTAATGCACCTAAGTTTTGATCGTCTTCATCGTCGTTGTCAGTTTCGTCCATGTTAAAATGAAACTCTCCAATAGATCTCTCCATGAAACCCGTTGTTATGGATTGCAATAATTTCTTTTTCTTGGTGGGTATCGTTATTGAATCCTTTACCGACTGAAACGACCCGTCAACATCGTCACTGTTCCCGCACTGTGATTCGGTGAAATCGAGGGGGACGAGAATTTTTCCTGATTGATCATCAGCAGCTGCGGGCACCTCCCCTTTTCCACCCAACATGGCACCGAAGTCCAGAGAAGACTCATTTCCTCGCTCGATGAGACTTGACACAGAATGATTCGGAATATATGAATCGTAATGCCGAAACAAAACGGTTTTTCGATCCTGCTTCCTCTCCTGATGAGGAAAAATGAGGCTGAACATGGAAGCTTCGCTGGCAAGACTCGGCCCTGATCGTGCTGACACATCGATTGCGTCTGCACCGGAATGACATTCATCGGAATCACTTTCGCTATCATTGGTCGTTTCCAAAATATTAATCATCTGTCGAATGCTGCTTTGGTATCTAGAATTGAGTTTGGACCCTTTCTCCAAAGAATTGGGGCTTTGTAAAATCCCTGGATCTGGATATGAAGGTTGTTGCAATCGAATGTTTTCCGGACTTACGGGAGTATCTGGGTGGATGTCTTTCTCATGTTCGTCGCAGGTTTGCTTGCCAATTGCTTCTGCAGAAGGGATGGAATATACCGTTCCATTTTGCTCCGAATCCTTATTGGTCGTAGTTTGTTCCGTTGGAAGACATGCTTCAGCGGTCATTTCGTCGAGACCATCAATACTGGCTTGGTCCACTGTAGATCCTGCGGTATTAAGGCTCGTAACTCGGGCGTTATTAAAATCGACGTCGCCATCGTGCGAGAGAGATTTGCCCTTAGGTAGATTGCACTCCGAACGATTGTCATTGCGAACCTCAGTATCACCAGAGGCGCCGGTTACGATTTTGTCAAAATTACGGTGGCATGAACGCCTCGCTACGGGGATTTCATCGTCCGATACGTGCTCGGGGGGATCCCTCGAAGAATTCGATTTCGATTTCGACATGGATTTCGTGGGGTCCAGTGCCATATTTGTATGTTCTGCGCCTTCGCTGCAATCCCCGCTATTTTGGCGAGGCGAGTCATTGTCACTTTTATCTCCTGGCGGGTCGACAGAAAGCGCCGCGAATTCATCATTATTTCTATGGAAGCGAGATTGTTCGTCCGTTGGTTCTGCAAAATCGTCGTGGGAAGAACTCGCTAGTACCCGACGGCGTTGTGGGTCGTGGACATACGATGGATTTGTGCACCTATCCCCGGGAGGATCGACAGAGACTTTTGATAAACCACTGTCCCTCAACTCGAGTGACTCGTTCGTCTCACGAGGAGTGGCCGGAAGGGATCTGTCCTCTGGAGGATCTTGTTGCGGACTTCTCTCCGGGTCCAGTTCCGTTGGCTGTGGAAGCGAGAATGGTTTACATTTTTCGGCATGCATCTCCAGAGAATGAGAGTCGGCACTGCTGATAGTATGGATTGGCTCTACCTCACGATCGAGAGGAGAGCGATGCTCCTCGATGACACCACCATGACATCCCCGTTCCATATCGTTTTCTCGAGCATCATCCGATGAAACCGTGGTAGGATCGGAACAATCGGAGTCGCATTCTTCTTCGTCCGATCCCATTCCTCGGTGGCTGACATGGCAGGATGCGTCTTCGTGTCCGTCGTCGACCTCCGCAAAGGAATCCATTTCCGCCGTGTCGGTCACGAGACTTGCATAGTCGTAATTGCACCGTTCGTGATCCTTCTCGATCCCGTCGAAGGAATCCACGGAAAACACGATCGAAGGGGACTCCACGTTGGGTCGAGAAGGAGGCCGAGAGGAGTCGTCTTCCGCATCGACTCCGGTCTTGATGTTTCTAACACCATGAAGTGATTCCTCTTCTCGCCCGGCCAATGAATCGCTGTGATACTCTCCCTCGAGAGATGCTTCCGGTGAAATCGACGTCGAATCGCGATGATCATTCAAACCCATCGATAGTGGCGAGTCTGCCTCGTCTCGTTCGCCGTGATGGCGGGCGTTCCTTTCTTTGGTTTCTGCGTCGTGGCATCCGCGGTCGACGCCGCCGTCATGATCTTTTCCTCCGACTTTGTGCCCGTCCTCCAGGGCATCCACGACGAGTCCGCGAAACACGACTTCGCAAGACCACTGTTCAAACGACGAGGAAAATGGGCGAGCGATTCGATGGTTCGTCTTGTTCACCCCGGTTGTCGAGCGTTCCTGTTCGTTTGGCGGATGGACCGGTCTCTTTTTCGATGATTCGTCGTGGGGAGCCATGACGATGTCGCTGTTGGTTTCTGCCGTGCCTCGAGATGAAACCCCGTCCACCTCTCGGGACGTTCGAGTCGCTTCATCGGTTGGTCGTCGTCGAGTCTCTGTGGCCAGTTCGACATTCGATCCCGTTTCGAGCTTCCTCGCCTTCGATCCCGCCGCGACCGACGATTCCAAATGGGCCAAGACCACGCTCGCGGCCCATTCCTCAAACGATTGCCGCTGTCGCTGCCGCTGCCGCTGCCGCTCTCGCAGACTCGACGACCGCCGTCGTCGATGCGATGTCCTCCCATCGCTTCTCAACGCTCGGCCGTCGGATCCGTTGCGGACGGGAACCCCGACGTCGGAGTCAACCTTTCTCACGTGACCGTGACCGTGACCGTGACCGTGACTGCCACTCGGACCGACGACGTTTCCGTTTCCGCCACGTTCGCCACGCTGCCGCGAGGTCCCGCTGGCGCCGCCGCCGCGACGTTCGCCCAGATCGAGCCGGGGCGGCGACGATGCCGACGGTCGGGCGGGTTTCATCTTCGACGACGTCGGCCCGTTCGACAGCCCCGACAAGACGACGGTCGTGGCCCATTCTTCGAAGGGTGGCGTGGCCGCGGTGCGGGAGGGAGGCGGCTGGGAATGCGGCCGTGGCGAAGGCGATGGCGATGGCGACGTCAACGCGGATCCTTCCGCAAAAAAGGCGTTCTCCGTCTCGATGTCGACGTCATCCTCCGCGGGTGGCGGTGACGCGACGTCGTTTTGGTGATCGCGAGGCTGCCGTAATGACGTCCTTTCGACGGAGGAGGACTTTCTCCCGGTGCCGGCGTCGTTTGCGGCGATGACAGAGCGGCGGACTGGCAGGTTGGAGAATACGGTGGCTTCTGCCCATGCTGCGAAGGATTCGGTTTGGTGAGGGGTCGAAGGCGACATCCTTGCTCAACAATGATCGTTCATGTTATATGATATATATATATATTGAATTTTGTTGCGTTCTGTTGATTGGTATGATTCGTCTGGGCTGATAGCATCCAGTTTGTTGGGTAAAGTATGGTAGATAGGTATGGTATCGTATTTTATATGCCTTGTGTGTGTGTCTCCGCGATCATCAAACTAGTGTTGTACAGTACAATTATAGGGTAATGAATACAACCTGGTCACCGTGCCCAACCTCTCCCTCTATAGTATGGTATCTACCTTTTAGGGTACTGTTAAAATACACAACATGAAAAATATATATTGTGTCGAAGACAAAACAGACAACAACAGAGACGTCGCGTCTGCATGCGAGATGTCTCGAACCAGACACTCCTCCCAGAGATGTGAGTAAATTTTAATATATACACTTTAATGAAAAAGAAGGAGAGACGGTACGATGCGACAGTGTCAAGAAAAAACGGACACAAACATCATTCCGAAAAGTCATTTGTACGATAGAGAATTATTTTCTCCCTTTGATGTATAATAAATCATATTTTTCCCTCGCAGACTGGTGGGTTTCAATGGTTTTTGCTGATTCTGATGATGAAACGATGCTGAAGCAAGCACAACCTCATTTCAATCTATTGCCTTGGGATGAAGTTTTATTGCTTAGGCACCACTTCAGCATGAGCATCAGCAAAAACATTGA
>JALLPE010001783.1:0-10976 GCA_036940025.1 Conticribra weissflogii
TGGCGATATTCTTGAACCAAATTTCAGTCCCAGTAATTTAATTTACTCCTCCATAGGCACTGGTCTAACGAGCATTATATACTTTCGAGCAGAGCGAAACATTCCCATGTACGCCCGGAATAAAATTCTACGGGGATTCTAACTTCACGCAGGTTAATATGAAACAAGTACTTACTTATTGTACATGAAAGATTTGCGATGGTGGTTTGTTGAATTTTGGATGCCCTCGCAAGTCATTATGTCGACAACGAACTGTTCACTGCTCTATTCGCGAACAATGTCCCTTGCAGGTTTTGACCTCATTATGACACAAGACATTATTATGTTCCAAGATCTTGAAGGGAAGTATGTTCGTACATCATGAATATTATGATGTAAAATTCAATTTTACGATTCGTGTAAAATGCCAATGAACATCTTTTGCATAATACTCAGTATTACCACCAAGTCATCATTGGTTTCCCCACCAACTCCTTTTATGATGTGAGGGGATTATATTGTAAATATTCAGGAATAAAAATGGTCTCAAAAAGAAATGTTCATTTTTATATCTGCTTGAGAATCTATTTTAACATCTTTCAAACATTCTTCATTTAGTCCTCTAAAAATAAACTAGCGTCTCGTCAATAGAGCTCAGTTCTGAAAAATAAAAATGAAGCTCGATTATATAACTGGTTCAAAATACCAGTTGTGTCCGATTTTTGCAGAAATGTTGAAAATTATATTGTACAATAATATTCTTGCTTAGAGCCTTTAGAATGAAATATTGCCTTGAAATATGGTATTCAATTCAGTAGTGTTTTGTGTTTGAAACACAGATCTGAACTAAAGTAATATACCGTAAAAGCTAGCGTGATTGAAAACAAAAATAGGGGCTTCAAAGAGCAATGTCTTGTACCCTAGAAGAACATATTATTTTTTGTTTTTCATTGTTCGTTACAATATAATACGACATATCATTGATAAGTGAAGTCAATAAAATTTGCAAGTTTCATATCTATGAAAAGTGATCGTATGAATCTTATACTACTTTTCGTCGAACGACTAGCAAACAAGACAGTTACATACTGTTACATGTCGGGTATGTAGTAGTATGGTTCCGGCAATGCGAATTAATCATGGGAATTGGTTAAACCATCAGTTGCGCAAACCAGATGTGTGTTTCTTCAGTATTTTGTAATACTTTGAAGAAATTGTACTGTACTTCGATTCCTCACAGAAGAGATAAAAATGTATCGTGCCGTTAACGATGTCTCACTCTTTTTCTTTCAATTTACATCTTGTTCAGGAATTTGCGATATATGTAAGGACGTTTCGTACTAGCCATCCATTGAGAAAGAAGAACATCAAACCCCTATCGCATAATTTTATTATTTATGATCACATCGTACAATACATATGTAAGGTAAATGGTACCAATGCGACTCCCCACGGAATTGCTTGCCGGCAACAAGAATCGTAGTACCTAGTATGGTAGGCATCGTTGATTGAAGGAGGTATCGTACTTCCTTCTCGTTACAATTTTTTTCATCGCGACAGACAACCACTCGATCGGCATCATTGTATTATTTTTCCTTCCATGCCTCCCGACATTGAACGTCCTCCATCGCCCATGACGGCCGCCATACCGAAAGATGCCGACGTCCCCATGAATCTCGGATCGTCCATCGCCGGCACCAGCAGCAGCAATGGCCGCATTGATCACACAGATGTCAGCAAGGTCGATTCAACGTCCGACCCGAGCAACGATGGGCCAGCAGACAGCCCCGTGAATGACCGCTCCGTCGGCGGTGATTGCGGAGGTCCTAGCAAGTTATCTAAGAGAGCCATCCACCGACGAAGCAGCGACAATAGCAACAGCAGCAGCCGAGAAGAAAACTGCTTCCATGGAAACAGAAGCAGCAGCAGCAGCAGCGGCATGACCAGAAGCAACAGCAGCAACAACAACAACAACAACAACAGCAGCGCAAGATACGGCTTCCGAAACAACTACGGCGACGTCGCCATCGACATCTCCGACCCCGACGACACCAAGACCATCAACACAGACACTATGACCCACACGTCCACCATGGGCAACGCCTCCCAATCGGCAGGCCTCCGCCGCCGCTCCTCCTCCCGCCGACGACACCGTCCCTCGAGCGGCATCAACGGCAGCGCCACCGCCGCCGGGATACTCAAAACCCTCCGACGCGCCTCCTGGGGCACCAGCTCCGAAGGCCACGACACCAACACGGAAAACGGCGATCGATCCACCACCGCGAAGAGCACGGCGTCCGCCCTCTCCGCCACCGTCGACGACGAAGCGCAGAAGCAGCAGGACCGCAAGGTGTGCGTCATCCGGACGGCCCTGATGGCCACGCTGCTCGTCGCCACGACGGTCGTCGCCACGCTGACACACTTTTTCGTGCACCACGCCGAGCAGAGCAATTTCGAGAACCAGTACTTGGACAGCGTAGCGAAAGTCGCCGCGGCCTTTCAGAAGGGGATCGACACCAAGCACGATACGGCCTCGACGTTCAGCGCCGTGTACACTTCGCGCTACGGGAATAAGGCGCAGGCGGCCATGCTGGGAAATTCAAATTCTTCTTCTTCTTCTTCGCCGTCGTCGAATTCCATTTGGCCCAATGCCACCATGCCGGACTTTCAAGAGCAGGCCGAGGGGCAGCTCCAGCTGGCCAACGGAAGAGCGCTCTCCTTCAACCCCATCATCACGCAGGGCGTGAACAGGCTGCAGTGGGAAGCGCACGCCGAGGAATCGGCGTGGATTCTGGGCGACGAAAGCCTGATGACGCCGGATCCGTCGCTCTCCTGGCCGGACAACCGCACCGTCGCCTTCGGAATTTACTCTCGAGACGAACAAGGGAACGTCGTCTACGACCCGGGCCACGCCCCGGGATCAAGATACGAAGACGTCATGGTCCCTGTGTGGCAAATTGCTCCCATCGAGACCAATCAGAAGGCGGTCATGTTCAATTTGCACGGGGAGAAAAATCGACAGCGGGCGTTGGACGATATGCTGCAGTATCGGGTTCCCACCCTGACGGCGATCTTGCAATTGGTCCAAGACGAAGACTTGCGCCCCTCGTCCATTTTGTTCTATCCCGTCTTTGACGAATTCAATTACGATCTCCCGAACATCGACCGCAATGTCGTCGGCAGCATCAGCATCGTCTTTTCGTGGGATACCCTCCTCGCTTCCATTTTGCCCGACTACATCAAGGGGATGGTCTGCGTGCTCCAAAGTTCCACGAATCAACAGTACAGTTACTCCATTTCCGGGGATCAAGTCACTCTGTTGGGGGAGGGGGATTTGCACGATCACAAATACGATTCCTTGGGAAGGACCGCCAACGCCAACTTGGGAAAGACGAAGGACTTGCTCGGAGAAGTGGATTATCTCATCACCTACAGTTTGATCATATATCCATCGCAAGAGTTCGAGGATCAATACGTGACCAATCGACCCGCCATCTACACCACGGGCGCCGTCCTCATCTTTCTCTGCACGGCGGCCCTCTTCATGATTTACGACTACCTCGTGGAAGATCGTCAGCAGAAGACCGCGCGACTGGCGCGCCAAACGGGAAACATCGTCGATTCCATGTTCCCGGCCGCGTTCCGCGAGCGATTGTACAAGTCGCACAGAAAGGCGCCCACCGCGAGACGATCCAGTGCGGGATCGCTTGGGGAATTCAACCGAAGGGGGAGCGAGGGCGATGGAACGATTCAGGCGAGCAATGTCACCGGATACTGTAAGCCGAGGGTGGATAGGAGATCGTCTCTGGCCAAAATGAATATAAAGGAAATCAACAAATTCATGAAAAATGCGAAAAATCAACCGAGCGATCACGTACCGATGTCGCAGTCGCCGGATGATGATGAACCGATTGCTGATTTGTTTTTGGATACGAGTATCATGTTTTCTGATATTGTGGGTGAGTAATCGATGGATGTCCCCTTTTTCTGCTGAAATTGGTCGGAATGTATCCCAATTTACCTCACCATCATTTGGACTTCCACAATTAGGTTTCACGAAGTGGAGCTCCGAAAGATCGCCGAACGAGGTATTCCGTCTACTCGAATACTTATTTTGGGAGTTTGACGAAATCGCCGCTAGACTGAACGTCTTCAAGCTTGGAACCATCGGCGATTGCTACATTGCCGTCACGGGCATACCAGATCCCATCGACGATCACGCCATCGTGCTCTCCCAGTTTGCGTTTGATTGCCGTGAAAAAGTCAGACAGGTGTGCGAAGAACTAGATCGCGAGGGACTGGACACGAAAAAGTTGGACATGCGTTTTGGCATTCACTCTGGTGCCATTACCGCTGGAATATTGCGCGGGACAAAATCTCGTTTCGAGCTTTTCGGAGATACCATCAACACGGCCAGCCGAATGGAGAGTACGGGCAAGGCGGGTAAAATTCAAGTATCCGAAGAAACTGCTGAGTTGATTCGTTTGGACCGGAAAGAGAGGTGGCTCATCAAACGAGAGGATACGATATTTGCCAAGGGAAAGGGCAGCTTGCAAACATACTGGATTGAGCCTCAAAAGGAATCACACCGAGTATCCTTTTCAGACTCTGTGGAGGACCTGGTCTCGGAGACTAGGTACCCTTGCCAACAACGACAGTCGTCCGCGAGTTCGGAGCCATATTACAACCATGAATATGGAGCATCCGAAGTCTTGGATGAAGTGGAAGAAGAAAAGGTTGAAGAAGTTTTTCCAAACAACTATTCGTCACCCTCCCCGGACAGTGTGGCCATCAATATGTATCTTCCGAAGGGGTCTTCGAATCATGTTGTCGGGAAGGTAAAAAACGATTGCACTTCAGGAAAAAAAACAGAACAAACGTCTGATGAAATTTTGTAATACTAGTAGGCAGTTTTGTAATTTTATTGAAAGCTACAATATTCTGATAGAAACATGACGCAGTAGTACAAGGAAGTGTATCCACATCGATGTAAATTTATTCATGTAATAATAATAACTGTCGTTCTATCGTTGCATTGCCTTAAAGAAATCCGCTGCTTCATCACAGCTATCGTATTATAAAGGTTCGTATTATTTGCACCTGACCGATTGTTCACTCTGAAGATGTAAACATTTCGAGATTTGAACAAGTTTGGAATGATGCGAATTTATCACAACAATCACAAAGAATAAACAGGATACACTTTTCATTGAAATATTTTTAATGGATGGGCCTCGGTATTGAACACATGCTGCGTAAAAATTGCGAGGTAATCTTAAGATGTAAGACGAATTTTTTTAAAAATACCGCGAGGAAAAAGTCCACTCACTTTATTCAAAATATCAATTGTTGAGTCTGGATCGAATAGCAAGTATAAATATTTCATTGTTTCAGCCAAAAAGAAGGATTCCATCCTATCATCGGGTGTCATGTTTGGGTTATCTACGTTTTTCAAAGAACCATACCCATATTGGACTTTGCAGTATTTCTCAATGCTCTGGAAGACTTCCCATCCCCACTCCTTCCGAGCATAAACGAATCGTTGGTAGATATCCGTAAGTGCACAAGCGTGAAACATGACAAGAAGATAACAGGAACACAGCCACATGACTAATACGTACCCTATATATAGGATCCCCGGTCAATTGGTTCAAGTAATAGAAAGCTTCCACCGTCTCCGGCCGCAAAATGTAGAAAGCGGCATTGCTGGGAACATGAAAGTCATTTTCACTGTCAAAAGCAACGTATTCGGGTGATATTCCAGTCTTTGTCCTCGCATACATTTGGTAGCAGGTATAAGTTAGCGCTTTGGCTGTTTTCAAATCGCGTTGTGCTCGTGGAGAGCTCGGTCCATCCGGATCTGTGTACGCGCCAAGGGCAAGAGCACCTCCCATGAAACATACAAGGTGGTCCATTTTGTGATCAATCCTGCCTTGCTTCGAGTCTGCAATGTAGGTTAGTCCATTGGGTATGCTCGTCTGAAGCAACTTTTCGTGCATGCCGTCTATGGATTTGTCCCACATGTCACGATATCTTTTTTCTTTGCGCCCTCCCTGTACCCACATTTTGATCATATATTCGTAAGTAGAATCGCCCATTGCACCAAATGAGAGGTGATCGTTGGCAAATACGACTTCGCCGCCTTTGTCCTTCAAGTTGAGCGGCATAAGTCCATCCTCTGGCATGATTTGTTCGAGGATATCAAACGCGTGTTCTGATTTTTTTGCATACTCATCATTTCCAGTAGCACGCGAAAGATATCTGTATTCTAATTGATTGGTTCCAATTTCAGCAAGAATGTAGTTGTTGTTGTTCCAACCGAAATTGCGAGAATTGCCCGTTTGCAAGTTAACACTGCCATGTGGCAATCCGTTGGGGCTGTTGAAGGATTTGAAGAGTCTAGACCCGAGATCTTCAGCTTTTTCAAGAAAGACTTTGTCCTGGCTGAGATCATATGCCGATAACAGACCTCCCAGGGATCGAATTGTCGTCTCGAATTGCGAGACGTCTCCAACGCGGTCATTTGAGAGATGATCCCGAACCCAGTCTCGCCCTTCCCAAAATTCGTCTTTCATGCCCATCAGCCATAATGTGTCCAGTGAGTCGACCAATCTATTTCGCACCCCATTTTGACCACAAGAATTCGTTCAGAACCATTTTAGCAAGATAAGAATTTCGTAGAATCAAAAGAAGACAAAATAAAACTTACGTGGTACCCATTCCCCCCCAATTACTCGTAGCCCTCTTGGAAATAGGATGCAATTCATCATGTCCAAATGCGTATTGCTTATAATTCTTCCAAACATGTTTCATCGCATTCAACACATGATACCGGCGACTCCGAGCCAGCTCGTCACTCTGATCTCTCAGTTGCTGCGTGATTTTGTAGGGGCTTTCCCCATCTTTGTATTCGGCAAATCTATCTCCTCCCAGTGGTTCATAGTTCCTAAAGTTATAATTTTCGGGGACTGGTGCCACCATGTATGGGTAGTAATCGTTCCCAATGTCAAAGGAAGGATGTTCTTGAGCATTGAAAGTGTCGCTTCCTCCATCCGAACTACTACCGCGCAATTTCCCGTGAGATATGATGTTCTTCACCCCAGCCTTGATCGAACTCACTACTTCCTTTTCTTTTCTAAGAGCCTCTTGAAATTGTTGATGCATCGACTCCACAATTTGATGTTGACTCTCTTTCTCATGTGCCAGAGTTTCTTTCAACCTCTCTGTAAATCGATTATGCGATGAGAGCTCCTTTTGTTCTTTTTCTTCATTTTGTGGACTGTCTTTGTAGGGATGATCACCAGCATTCATCCCTCCACCTCCTTCTTCATTTTCACCACCAACACCGCCGACATCGTCGCCAATAGCATCATCGACATGATGATGAGGATTGTAATTTTTATCTCCCGGTGCCAAAACCCCCCTCAAATGCGCTGCCAACTTTTTGTCTCCGTGTTTCATGGCTTCTACTTCCAACTGATGATCCTTCTCTTCAAACACTTCGGCTTTGGCCGATTCTTGGATGAGTTTTTGGATGTCGGATGTGGATATTTTGGAAGTTGCGGCTAGGAGGGGAGATAATTGGGCGTTTTTATGTGGTTGCTGCTGTTGTTGCGTTTGTTGGTTGTTGTTAGAGGTGGAAGAGGTTGTGTCGTTTGGATTGGGGCTGCCTATGACTTGATTTCCAAGAATTAATCCAATGGAGAAGATCTAGGTGAAATTTTACGATCGAAAGAATATTTCATTGTGTTTGAATGATTTAATGAAATGAGAGGAGGGAGAATTGGATTGTTTTGAAAAACTTGTGACAAACTAAGGGGAAAGAAAAAATGAAAAGAACCCGCACATTTTGCATAAACACAACTTAAAGCCAGTGAACCCAAGTGTAATCTCAAGATGCCAACAAAGAAAAACCACGCAGTAAAAAAAGGATGAAACAACAACACCTCACTTACTGCGATACACAATGCCGCCAATACCAATATAGACTTTTGATTCAACACCATTTTATCATTTCTTCGTGTGGTCCCCCGTCTTCGCCCCAATTGCGGGGTACTCTGATCGCTGCTGAAATTCATTGTACGGCTGACTACTTGGATATAATTACTACTTGCTGCAAGTCGATGGGATTGTTTTGTGGAGACTAGGATGTGGGCTGCAACTGGATTTGACTCAGGTAATCAAAGGATCAGGGTAAATGAATGTCGTTGAATTAACTTCTATAACTGCACCAATGTCGAGATAACTGGGTACCGCTTCTTCTCGTGGTTGCCCTGCTGTTGTTCCCTATGACCGCACAAGAAAAAGCTTTCTCGAAGTGTGATCTAGTAAAAGACGAAGTGCAGATTGGTGACATGAACGTCCCGAATGGCAACGCTTCCGTATCTGTTGGAAGCAGAATCAGAGGTGCAGGATCGGAAAGAGGGGGCTTTTCGATTTTGTTGAGACAAGAAAAGGTGGAGACTTCAATATGAGGCAAACTTCGACATTTATGGTGCGAAGGATCGTAGATAGTACCCTCTCAAATCTACCTAGATACTTAATATTATATATTTCTACAGAGATCGTCTCGATGGTGGATGCACCATTCGTTTTAGAGCAAGAGAGACACATTTCAATGATCGTGTGCCGTTTCTCTGGATACGAACCATCCATTTATTATATATATTTTTTTAGTATTGTTTTCATTCTTGATGTTGTCAACACCAACAGTCCAGCGACATGAAAAATTTCCTAATGTTGCTAAAAAAAAGACATGTCACGACATGTCAGTGTCTGTGTTGGTGTTGTTAAATTTTAAAATGTCACAACATACAACTTTTCCAACTAAGCCTTGCAGCCTGTCATGGAACAACAGGGCAGACAACAAGGTCTGTTGAGCCCAGGGGTGTTGGAGATAGGAGGGTTGTCATCCACAGAGGCCGCCCATATCAGCAATTCACTGAGGCACAGTCAACACATTTCTGGTTTGCCACTTGGTATTTTCATTTCAACTGCAGAGTGGTAGAGCATATGTTTGTGGTATAGCACTTGTAGCATGTTTGTCTCTTTACTGGATCTTTGCAATGGGATGGTGTCATGGGAGGGGCAGGACGGGCAAGCAGAGGTGAATTTTCCTCCAATGGACATGGTTTTTGGTGGCTTTTGCTTCACACAATAAGTGTTATTGTGGAGGCAACTTTGCATCCAAGGGGGTGTGGTCTTGTCAATCATATAAATAAAGAGGACAACCCATAAAAACAATATTTTTTCAACAAAAACTTGGCACACTGCAAAAAAGGAGCACACAATAGTGATGTTCCATCAAAACAACGTTTTATGAAACAATCAACCAATGGGAGTCTCCAATTCCAAAATGATGATGACAAATGACCTAAAATACCAATGCCAGCTACATTGGCAAGTGGCAGTGTGTATCATGGACTGGAAGGTGATGGTTGTTGGTGTTGTTGTTTAGATTCATAGGTCTATAAATATAGGTTAAAAATTATTCAAATTGATATATGCAATTGGATACAGCATGAGGTGGCTATGCTAAGGGCTGTCAAAGCACAGGCATCCTAATGGGAGAGATTGGTGTGTATTACCAATGGAGAGTCAGTTAGATCAATGCACAAAATTGTTCAGGGAGGGCAAAGTTTGCTCACACAAGGTGAAAGCAATGCCTCATATGACACAGAAAAAACTGATCTATCAGAGATGCAACCAGCAGGGTTGGATTACAAATGTGGCAAGGGTGGAGCTGAGGAGGTGCTAGGTATCTACCACTCCATGTCAGAGCAAAGGTCAAGCATTGTGGTGCCATTTCACATGATGACTGCCCAGTCACTGTATTTGCAAGGAAACCAGCTTCCTTCAAGGAGGATAATGGCTTGGTGCATATTTGCAATTGACATGCACTGGCAAACCCATGTTACCATCTCCAAGTATGGGTGTTCAAGCTTGGTGGCAAGTGTGCTTGCAAGGCACTTCTCTGCTACCCAAGTTTCCTGGACAGGCATTTCTTCTGCTGAGTAGATAAGTGGTGTGAGTCTTGTCATTGAGATTTGCATGCTTGCAGGTATCTCTTCTTTTTGAATTCCTTGACATTCTAGAGGGTTCAGGCAGGTGGGTGCTTTGTGCTTCTTGTACGTGGAAGCATGGTTGTGAGTGATACAAATGTCAAAGATGCAGGTGGTGTTTGAAACCCAGAAGCCATCAACAAATGTGTTACCACAGGCCTTAAGACCAGGGTGGTTGTGTGGGAAGTAGATGCAATTGCAGCGGCTGTTTTGCCTGTGGGGGCTCTCTTGATGTGACAAAAGAAAGTTTTGGGTTTGTTTCCTATGCAAGATTTTCTGTATGCAAGTTCAGCCATAACAATCCATTCCTGTTTCACTGTCTTGTGTTGGCAAGTCAAGAGACCGCCCTTCTTACAGGACATCATATGGTTAACCAAGAATGGCTGATAGCAGCCATTGCAGGTATCCTCAAGGTTGAGCAGATGCTTTACATATCAGAGGCAGAGTGTGTCTTGAAATCCATCATGGATAGTTCTGTCCTACTGAGGCATTGTGGGAGTGCCATTAGCCAAGCACCAGACTCTTTTGCTGTTTCAAGATTGTTCTGGAGGGTGAAATCTCCTAAAAATACCTGTCAAAGAAAAGCATCCTCCTCAGTTGTGCATTCATGCTGCATTATGGTGGCCAATTGGTGTACCATTATGGTGGCCAACTGGTGTACCTGGGAGCAATGTGCCTTGAGAGAGAATGGAGCTGTTTCAACTAGATTGTCAACCAGGAGGGCCATTGCAGACATGGATGCCTCAAAGAGATGATCCACAACTTTCACGGGATCACAAATCCCAATGCCACCCATCCTGAGGCTGTGTCTGATGAGGCATTGGAGGTTGTTGTTGATGGTGATGGGAATTGATCAACCAAAGAGCGCCTGATAGAAGTTGTTCAGGATGGCTTTTTTTCTTGGCACCAGTTCCCATACAATTCCTGGGATGATGC
>JALLPE010001786.1:0-11065 GCA_036940025.1 Conticribra weissflogii
TGATGATGATGATGATGATGATGATGATGATGATGATAATGATGATAATGATGATGATGATGATAATGATGATGATTACATAGAAGACAATAACTTCACATTCAAGACCCTTTGGATAACATTACCAGAATCTTTGTTTTTCATAATGAATATTCTAATAGTGATACATTACAAGAATAAGCTATTCAAACATTAATCAGAAATAATTACTTTTCTGCAAACAATGAGTCCAGAGTAGTATTACAAGGAACAGAAACTGTCAATAAGAAAGTTTTACAGGCAAAGAAGGCTATTGGGGGTATCTTTTAATCATTACATGTGATGAATGGTTGCAGATGAAATGATGTGAGTAATGTTTATGACTCAGTCAACAACAATTGTATTGAATGCATGTCTTGAAATGGTTGAATGAAGAAAATTGCAATATGCTTGGAACCATCCTAATCCATAGTAATACATGAAGTTGAGAGATTCAATTAGAAAGGAATTTTCAAATTAAAAAGCAGAAACTTTACCACAAAATCAAGCAAAATATGATGCATAAAGAAAGACAGTGTGTCAAAACAGATGGATCTTTACAATGAAGAGAAATAAAATGTTCCATACTATTTGTTGGCATGCAAATAAAGTCAAATTCCTGGTGTCCACTTTTTTGAGAAACATTCATGAGTGCTTTGTGAAGTTACTTTTTGAATGTCGGTATTGAAAAGGAAAAATTAATTAAATATTGAATGTCCAGCAGGAAAGACAAATACAAAAGATGATTGAATACATTTATGATTTTGTTCAAGCAACAAGAAAAATCTCATGGAACTTGTTGAAAATTGTTTAAAATTGGATTTGAATTTGGTGATATTGACCAGTGTTTATTCTGGGAATACTATGAAATGATTTTGTGGTCATATATGTTGTTGAAACCTGATTTCAAGGCATCTTGAAGAATTCGAGAATCCGTTTAAAGGTCTAGAAAAAAAGGACATGTTATGTTTTTAAGACTATTTGTCCTTTGATATTCTAAGTTTTTCAATTCTAAAAGAACAAATGCATGACTGAGAAACATCATATGTTAGTGAACCATGAAACCAGTTTGGACAAGATTCATAACATATGATAAATACCAAGACTTATAGAACTACAAATTTTGGAATTGTCTGTCCTGTTTATGACATGAAAAAATTTCCAGAGAAGCAAAAGTATTATCAAACAAATGTTGGTATGTTGCTTCATCTAGTGAAGCAATCCTATCTAGATATTGCAAAGAGTCATCCAAAGTTTGCAAGGAAGCTAATACAGCAATACACAATTATAAGAATAAAGTCTGTAATGAAGCTAATGCAGCAATATACAATTATAAGAATTGAATTATCGAGTATGTAATTGAAAAAGAGAGTTTTGATTTCAATTTCATACACACAAGGAAGTGAACTACCATAGAGTTCATAGATTTCAGTAATGATTATTGGCTGGAGATCCTGCTAGTAGAGGAATTGCATGTGGCTTTGTTTCTTATGTTTGTGGAGTATCAATTAGCAGGAAGAACGATTTCAGGACAATGCAGCATTTTAAAGTCTTGAGGCAGAGTTGGTTTCTGTATCAAAAGAAGTAAAGGATATCTAAATATTACTGAGTAAAAGGATCAAATTCAAGCTTTCAATGATTGTATATGCTAATGATGCCAGAGCTATTTTCTTGAAAAGTATCATTGCTTTTTGATAAACACATTCTTGAGTGACAATAATGATTGTGATGACTTAGAATGATAAGACCATAAGTATAGACTAAACTGTACTGTATAGGCAACACAGAGTGATGAGGCAGTAAGTACACAAGAATGATAGAAAGGACATGTGTTTGGCATGTGCACATGATGTCATAAACACATGGGAGACATTAGATTCCACAAAGAAGGATCCCAAAGAATCATGTGAGGCATAACTGCACATAATACTCCAATTATGTGGTCATATGTTAAAAATTTATCAGAGACTATGTTGAAGCTGGGATGATTATGGTTAATTGGGTAAAGTTGACAGATGATGGCAGTGATACAATGCGCGTTTTTAGTTGAGAATCATATTCCAAACATGCATGCAAGATGATTTAGGCACAAGAATTTTGGAACAAATGCTAATATTGGTTCAGGTATTAGCATTGGGCAAGACTCCAACATATCAGATGAAAGGGCACTATGTGTAATACTTGAAAGAATCAAAATAAAGAGGACTGTTATAAGGAAGGATATTTTTGGGTTGATGTTTGTGTATGTCATTCAAAATTGGTAATAGTTTCACAGAGTTGTTGAACCAGTTTACTGAGTAATGGGAAAATTTTCTATGAAATATGAGCAAGCAGTTCACAGAAGTCTATGCAAACACTATGATTTATCATCATGATAATCAAATTACTCAGCTACTTCAAATCTGATTGATATGCTGAGACAGCTGAAGATTTTGATTCATTTCATCAAGTCATATGATCATGATATCAATGTTTGACTCATTCAAAAGCAATTGTACGTATTTTTTGCTCATTTGCTGAAATTTTCTAGAATTTCCAATTATAATGAGGAACCTTTGCATACATATGTTATACATACCAATCACAGTTGATTGAAGATTGAAGAAAGATATGACAAGGAGGATATAGCAGAGATACATCTTTGATGTGGATCATACTCTTTCAAAATTCCATGCAAAGAAACAACAAATTCTACAGTTAAAATTATTTACAGCAAAATGTCATGCAGTGACAATTCTTTACATCAACTTATGACTTAACCATCATGCTGTGAATGAAGGTGATGGTTGAAAGCTACAACACACATATCTAAAATCACAAACTTGAAAAAATATCATACTTAATTGTCACATCCTAGTCCATCTCAGTTACATCCCTGTTGCTCATCATAGTGAAAAATTCACTACACTTGAAGAGTTCAAATTCTGCATGGAACACTTGTTGTAATTGTCATGTTTTTTTACAATTTTACAAAACCAGAATTGCGGATTCATCTACCTAGTTTAATTATGGAGTTTATCTAGTTGCAGTTATGATTTGTCATCAACTGACTACCACAATATCAGTAATCCATTTCAGTAATCCTACTTCATAATAAAGTCTCTAGACAAATGACAGCACATGGAAATTTCACTTACATTGCTGTTGGTCGTCAAAGTGAAAAATTCACTACATTTGTAGAGATCAAATTTGGCATGGGATGCTTGTGGTAATTGTCATGTTGTTTTAACAAAGCCTGAATTGTGCATTGACCTACGTAGTTGAATTATTGACTTTATCTAAGTTACAGTTTCGATTTGTCATCAACTTAATGCAATGACATCAGTAATAGTTTGGTACCATCTTACATTTGTCATTTCCTGTTGATGGAGGTATTATCTTTTATTTCAACCATATACTTGACAATGAAAGCAGTATGTTGCATGCAATCATTTTCACAAACGAAAATAAGTGATACATAGTATCGGTATATTATTATTTTTTTTTATCACAGAACTGTGATGGTACACAATGAAATTTGCCAAAGAAGTTTTGTCATGAAGCCATCAGAATACCATGATATATATTACGGAATGAAACCAACTTACGAGAAGTGCATGAACTCAATATACCCCATTCGCCGAACCACCATATATCTTTGCCGTGAACGACCAATTCCTACCCATCGGAATAAAAAAGCCATTCCACAATATCTGCCAACTGTCCGGCATCTCCACCCTCCACCCAATCCGCAATTTTCGCATGACCTGCAATCAGAATGACGAAAGCCCACATGAGAGCCATGGACCACACCAACACCGGATTATCGGCATAACCAGTCGTTCTCGTCGCGGTACGACTCAATCCATCTCCGCCGTGATGATGATCATGTTGATGTTGATGATGATGATGATGATGGGGCAGCGTCGACGCGAACGTATGAAGCAGCTTCTGCTCCATGATGGCTCCTCGCGAAAACCACAGTTTCAACCTGGCCAACACTCCAATGGCAGGTTTTCCATCCCTACTCCCAGCGGTCCATCCTCCAAATCCGTCGTCGTCGTCGTCGTCGTACATTTCATCGAAAAAGGATATATCGACATTTTGCAAGTCCCGCTGGAGACATTCGATCGATTGGTTGAGTCGGAGCATTTCCCCGCGAATGCTATCGTCGTCGTCGAACGAGGCAGTGGTGGTGGCGGCAGTAGCAGCACCGGCGTTTCCGCCGATGCCACCATCCGAGGCGAGATTGCGAGCGGCAGAGGCCAAAGCGCCGGACGTGGATCCGCCTCCTCCCAAATCTCCCCGGCGTATGGAATCCATCAACGCTTCGGCTTCGCGGTCCAATCTCTCCATGTCGGAATGACTCAGTTTTCTCCGGTGGTGGTCGTGATCGAAGGATCCGGTGCGACTTTTCATTATGGACCCATTGGTGTTGTCATTGTCAGTGTCAGTGTCATTGCCATTGTCGTGTTCATTTACCAGAGATGGCAGTTCCCCCAGTGCGAAGGACCCTTCCTCATCACCTCTTTCGTCATCATTGTCATTGCCGTTGCCATTCTCTCCATCCTTGCCCCAAGATTTCTTCCCACCACCACGCCGCTTCTTCGTGGCACTGTTCTCCAAAGCCGATACGAGAAGTGCCGCGCTCTGGGGCAGGTATTCCATCGGATCGCCCATTTCGAGATCGGATATCCTTCCATTGCGAATGGGTGACGGCGACGGCGACGATGGCGGTACCATCGAATCCGACGCCACGCAATCGTCGTGTGTGTTCAATCCCGAAGTTTTCAGGTTGCCCATAATGGTACCGCCTCGGTCGAGATGTCTTTGGTGCATCGTCAAAGAGGAAGAGGAGGTGGAAGTGGCGGAATGATCGGAGGAATGTCCCAGGGGTGCGCACTTACCAGGGAAATCGTCTTCTCGTTCTTGTTCTCCAAAGTGGCGGATTCTGGTTTGTTCCTGCCGAGTGAGTCGTTGAAGGACCGTGGGAACGAGGCGGGTGGCCAGGGAGAGGATGTCGGGGAGGAGTTTGTCTCGGATGGATTCATGGCTTTGTTTCGGTTCCGATTTCAGAGCCCTTGGGGAAGAGGAATCGGAATAATTGTTGCTGTTGTTGATGATGTCGTCGTTGGAATGGGAGAGGTACGGATGATCTTCTTCTTCTTGTTGTTGTTGTTTTCTTTCTTCTTCATCGAAAGAAGACGGTGATTGAGTAGGGTAATAGCTGTAATACGACGGCGGTTGTTGCAATGGCGATGCTACGTCACGAGAAGATTGCGTGCTATCATGATGATCATGTGAATGGAAGAATGTGGCAACGGCAGCCTGCCGATCTGTTTGATGGTAATGGGAGTAACGAAACGAAGTAGGAGTATTGTGAGTATGCCCCTCGTGGACGCCGTCGGCCTCTTCGCACGTTGGATTTGCAGCAGCGCAGCCACCGCAATATCGAGAGGAAGAGGATGCAGCGGCGAACGAGGCCGTTGATTCTGCATCGTCCGCTTTGATGCGAGAACGAGACTCCTCGTTCCTTGCTGATTTTGATGTTGCAGGGGTCGTCGTCGTCGAATCGTGGTGGGCATTTCCACGGGCAGCGGAGAGATCACCGTAGTATTTGTGGTGGCCGGAGTCTTCTTCTCCTGCGACGGAGGCTGCCGACTCTTTGCCGTTTCGATGTCGTCGTTCCATTATTGGCAATTCAGTCGAGTTTGCGTTGCTATTGTTGTTGTTGCAAGTGAGAGGAGGATGAAACGATTATCGCTACTATTGCCGTGTTTGCGTGCGATTGACTGACAAAATGCGTGTTCTCGTGCCTCGCAAACTCTCTCGAGAGACGGCGAAACACGCAAAGCGAACCAATCTATGCTGCGCACGCGGTTGAGAGTTGCTTGATTGGGGTAGAAGAAGAAGATAATGATGATGATGATTATTATTGTTCGTGCTCGTGAGACGGAGAGATCATTGTCATGTCTATCTACATATTAATGTGTATATACATTGAGAATGTTGAATTTATATGGCAGAAGAATTCATTTTCAATATTGCATATAAGACACACAAGATGCTCATGTCACAATTTAAAGTATGTATTATTATGTAGTCTACGTCATGTGCACAATATGGCGCCACAGCGTATCGTAACCAGCAATATCAATCCTTTGCGAAAATACAACGAAATATATATTAGTACAATATACTCCCTCTATAGTATGGTACTTCAACAATTACTCTGTCCAACGCAAAATTCGGCGAGTCAACACGTCAATATAATATTGGCAGTGGTAAAGTAAAACTATTATTTACATTCTTCCATTATTTTTGAACAAATGAAATAATTGCTATATTCAAAATTATACCTAGTTCAATTCCAAAGCCATATATTTCAATTATTTCATTTCATTGACGCTAATATTTAAAATGGACGCTCGTGCACTGCACGGGCTCATCACGGCCCTCTGGACGTCCAGCAGCCAAAAAACCGGCAGCATTCAGAATAAAAATCCGCAGCAACCATCGACACGGGCAGAATGAAATGAAGAAGCAAAAATCAATTTCTACTACTGTCACGACTTCTCTTTCCAAACCCTCTCTGGTTCCAAACCCTCTCCATGATTCTTTACCAGCGGCGGCGACGACGACGACGACGACGACAAAAGATATAATTTCGTCATATAATTTTCTTCTCCATCTACGTTACCTATAAACCGCGAACGAACGCCATGAATTTTACCCTCGAATCATTCATCATCGCGCTCCTGGCAACTACGATGCTACTCCCATCCGGTGCCATCCGACCATCGTCATCTTCATCGTCGCCGTCCACCACTGCCATCGCACCGGCATTCTCGATACGCCATCCAACTCCAAAGCGGGAACGAGCGGCATCGCGACCGTCGTCTTTCCTGTGTCCCCTTCGTCGGAAACACGCGCGTACGTCGCACACCACTGCCACTGCCACTGCCACCGGCAACAACGACGATGCCATCGCAACCACCGCACAGCTCGACGCAGACGAACCAACCACCCCAAAGAACAACCACGACGGCTACCCCCTACGAATCCACCACGAGGGACGCGTGTCGACCATCTACGTGCGAGAAAACGAACCCATCCTCCACGCCATGGAACGTCAATCCTCCAAACCCGCCGCACAAACGGCTGATCCTGCATCGTCGTCGTCGTCGTGTCTGGCATTGTCCGACGTACCCAACGACTGTCGCAGGGGAAATTGCCTCACTTGCGCTTCTCGCATCATCCTCCCTTCTTCTCCCGACGACGAGGATACGGACGGGACCGAAAAGGGATCTCGACCGAGAATCGTCGCCAACGTCGACAACGGACTCTCCCCCGTCATGGCATCGCATCTCCAAAAATCGAATTACATCTTGACGTGTTGCAGTTACGTCACTCGACGGATGTGTCCGCGCGACGACCATGCGACGAACGCGAAAAGCGGTCGCGAACTCTCGACGGGCGACGAACCCGATCGAGGGGGATCGGCAACGAGGGAGGATGTCGATATCCAACCGATCGGCTTGGAAATCGACCAATCCCATCGAATATGGGAAGAGTTCTATCGAAACAAACTCAATCCCGTGGGGCAGAGTGGAAGGGACGCGAGAGCGAGGTTGTTGAGGAGAGTGAGCGAGGAAAATGTCGGGAAGTGGAAGGAGAGGATGGAGGTTGTTTGGAAGGAGAGTGGAGGGGAGGATGGTGATGATGATGATGTTGTCGATGGATACTTAGGGAGCGTGTAATGTGCGTAATGCATGACTTCGGGGGAAATGTGGTGGAACGATGACATCGCGAGTGTTCGTCAACTACGCTTGCGTTTGGACATGTGAACACACAAAATAACAACTGATGTCCAACACCAAAAACGGTGATACGCTACATCCAAATGTGCCACAAATCCACAGTAATCTCCTAAATGAATAATATGAATGATGCTTACACTGTTTCCGTTGAAAGATGCCATGTGAATGCCTGGTTCCTGGTCGATACATGTCATGTAGAATAAAATTATATTCGCATATAATACAATGAGAATCATTCCATGACCTGATTAGTAAAATATCTTGAAGTCAAACAAAGGTCAGGCTGTAAAACAATTGATAGATGACATGAATGCACCCAATACCAACAAAGATAATACTCTCAGCAAGCCCGACCATTCACTGCTCAGTCATGTAGCCACTTCAGCAAGTGGGATCCAGAATCTCTCTAATTGAATGAACTCATCAAATTCTGAGAGCTGAATGCCAAAATTGCATAATGCACTAAGTACGTAGGAGCACAGGCCATGAGTTGAATCACGGTATGACATAGGTTTTCTGATTTTATGAAGAAAATAGGCTAAACCTTTTTATCTTTCTCAAACAGTTGTTGATTATTGATTATCAACAACATCAGGCACTCACCATTTGTTACTCCCATGTCATGCAATTGCTATAGTATTGTATCTACAACAAGGTCTCAAATTGATTTTTCTTTCATTTCATTGTAGTATGATGTAAATCTGTTGCTTACCTTTGTATCAGAAATGATTAATTGAAGGATTTGTCATGATTATTACAGAATTGTTGAATTTTTGCATTACTGGCTATTGTTTCAATATTTAATTACCAGATGGATTTGTAAATAAAGTGATAGAGTTTCTCTTTTGCAATAATGATGTTCCATGTTCTATGGTTTCTTTTCCACAGCACATCATAGAATAAAACTCTTGACAGATTCTAATCTTTGTAATAGTCAATTGTCATATTCAAAAAATGAATCAAATCAAAGGTTTGTGTGATACATTCCAACTCTAAAACAGGCATGGTCAATAGTCAACTCGATCAATGCAATATGGGATGAAAACATGACACTAATTTCTAACAGATGCTCAGTGCTACTAGTCATGGTCATTAGTCAACTCAATGAATTGAATGGTTGATAAAATCACAGCAGTATTTTCTAACAGATGTTCAGTCTTATGAAAAATATCACAATACTATAACAAAGTTGAAAATTGGGATCTTTCACTTTGTGTGTTGTGAGAAGGTCTATAATGAGTGAAGATTATGGTTGTAGCAATCAACATGAGATCAATGATATTTGTTTCAATGTATGATTCGAAACATTTCTATAGAGGTTGCCAAACTGAAGAACTCAAGGTACAGCAAGAAACTTGCTCAGGCCAATTAAGTACTAGGCCTGAATTACATCTATACACAGTTTCATTACCATCAAATCATGGTGAATGTTCTGTACTTGGCCTTTTTGGATATTTAGTTGAGAAAAGTGTGTGTCTATTGCATTTTGGCTACCTACCCAAGGCAAATTCATGGTGCAGAGTAGCTTGGTGTAAGGTGATAATTCATTTGACAATATGAATCAAAAATTTTGATTAAAAATTACAATCTAAGCATTCAGAAGTCCTGTTCATAATGTTATAGGCTATCCCTCTTATTGTTTAATACGACCAATATTTCTTGTGCCCACTATCTCTGTACATAAGTACAGAAGTTGGTAGCTGACTCAACTTATCTGTCATCTTAATTAGCATTGTTGATATCTTTAGTAGATTGAAAACTTCCTTGTGTTCTTGCAAACACAAAATAACCTTTTTCTGTTTTTTGTTTTGGGTTCATATGTAGGGTGTGGTGCAGTCTGTGCACTTCAATCAGTCCATCTGTTCCAATTATCAATACATGTTGTAGTTCCACCACTTTTCACTTGAGGACTTTCCAGATGGCTTTTCAATATGTGATGCTTGGAAAAATCCTTACTCAAATGTTGGTAACATTGGATGTAGCAAATGAATACTGAACAGGGAAACACCCATGTCTCTACAGCTGAACAATAAGAAAATGGTGGTAGTCACTAGTTGAGATCTGGTATCTGTCTAATGTGAGTAGTCATTTATAGGCTAAAAAGATTTAAGTTTACATTTCACTGGAAAGGTGGGATGAAGGTATGTTATATGTGCTTGTAGATTCTCCAGTCTTGTTTTGCACCATCATGAATGGAGTAAGTCTTCTTATGTGTATGCATCCTTATGATACCATTTGTAGATACTTCAAACATAGAGCCATGTGAATTGTTTCCATGACAAAAACTCTTTGTAATTGGGTACTGCTTTGCATTTCACATCTGCTACCACTACTAGTAAATAGTCCCGTTTGCAATAGCAATGACATTGATGTGTTTTCTTGTCACTTGTATCTTACAGAATACTTACTGTTGTCCTTAATGTTGTCAGTAATTACTAACTTTTTACAAGAGGCAAAATAAGATACGTAAAACTGTCAAATGAAAATCACATTGGAATATTGCCTAACTAGTTGTAGACCAAAATACTGAGCGGTAGGTGCTGCAATCAACTCATTAGAAGTTAGTAACAAATTCATTGATGATGTCTGGATTGGAGAGGTACCTGCATTGCACTCCAATAAAAAAGCATATGAAGTATACATTCATTTTTTCATTAATTTGTGAATTAATGCTTGCATTTTTACTAGTAATTTCATAGGATAGTAAAATGCACTTTGAATTTACTATCATTGTCAACAAAAACTTCCAATGGTTGCAGGTGTCTGCTACATAATTTGTCCACCATCATTTGTCACACTAGTTTCTAATTTTATTTTCACTCCCTGATAAAATTTTTCTAACCCTAACCAAAGCCCTAAAAAACCACTATGATAATCCTGTGTATCATCTACAGGGCATATGATAAGCTTGAATCAATATCTGACCACAAACATGTCTACTATGATGCATGACACCACGCTAGAATGTATTGATTCTATTGCAACAAAAATATTACCAGTCAAAGGAACATAAACATTTTTGGATAGAAAAAAGTACATTTAGTCCACACTAATCTTCATTATATTTAATAATTTATCTCAGATAAATGATTGCCTAAGTATAGTCACTAATGGTCTTGTAAAGCATAACTATGAAAATAATTGAGATTTGTTGCTATAATTCCTAAGAAAGGCCTTGCACCAAAATTATCTCTAATTATCTAAACAGATTCCCTCAATTATCAAGCACAAAGATGCTGAACATTGTA
>JALLPE010001787.1:0-10972 GCA_036940025.1 Conticribra weissflogii
TCGTCCATTTTGACGGACAACAGACAGGAAGGTGTGTACCTTTTACATCATACAGTCTTATGTTTACCTTTCTCTTTAATAATGTTCAACTCCCATCACTGAGAACTCAATTGAGGGGCCTCCTCTCCACAGCAAAAAATCCCAAATGCAGGGAATCAACATGCTTAATGCCAAGGATCAATACTGACTTCTTCCAGACTTCAATCTCTAGTCAAACAACTCCCTCTTACCATACCAATTGAACATTAGCCACAAGAAGTTTGATGCCCTTACACTGCAGAACAGGCACATTATTCACCTTGAATGCAGCAAGGCAGCCACACCGTTTCCGCTACATCAAGGACATTGGAGAGATGTTAAGATTTCACAAAACTTCTCACATATGATGCATGTGGACAGGACTACTCCCTCGTCTAACAAATGGCATAATTGTACACAAATAGTTGCATAATAGGGATTGTCAATGTCCTTGCCTAGGCCAAATTTTTATTGTGGGCAGTCAACTCACAGCAACACAACTTTGCCAACAAAATCTATGAGAAATCTTTTTCAGTCTCCACATGCCAGACAATTCACAATTATTTCTAATGTTCCTTCTTCACCTCTGTGGTTTGATCATTGACTGTGTCATCCCAAATACTGCAGCAGCCAACTTGAGTGGTCCACATGAATTGTCATCTCCCTGGATATCTAAAAATTTATTTAAATGAGCTAGAATATAATCAGGATGGCATATTTGGCCTCATTAATTGAGCATGCGATCCAGATCTGACTATTATGACTCCACACTGATATGGGATTTCAAACACAAGATAGTGATCCTGCCAACTGAAGTTGAGACAGAATTTAATTTGGACTGCATATAGAAAAATCATGGATGCAGCCAATCCCAGCCACTGTTAGCACAATATCTACCAATAAAAAGCATTACAAAGATCTTGACCATGCTTTTGTGTTGCACTCAGACTTGTCCACAACCATTCATGATAGCAAAAGATAGGAGTTAATCAATCCTCAGCTGTCTCCTCTAGTGCTTTCTCTTGTAACCTCCCCTACAAGAGGTTGTCATCATGGAACCCAGAAAACAGAATGGTATAAATACTCTTTCAACTTTGAGCAACAGAGACCTCATCAAGATTTTAATTCATTTCTAGAGGTAAAACAATCCTTTCTCTTGTACAACATGATTTGCCCTTACATGAGAGATTTTGCTGTACACTAGCCCTCTCACCAAGGAACCAGCCATATTTCATACCTGGGGTGTAGGTTGAAAGTGGAACTCAGTTGCTGCAGCAATGGGCAAATAAAACCAAGGACAATCTCTTCCAAGACTGCAGGAAGAGGGTTCAGATGGGTGTCAAGTGGTCAGTGGTCACAACATGGGAAATATTTGCCATCACTCTAGGCACTGAAGACACCAGCAATGGGCGGCCCCCTATCAATTTAACCACAAAAATACACAGTGGATACATTTAGTGGGCATGGAAGGGGAATCAATACAATTTACAATCCCTGGGGAATGCAATAATACACATGAACAAAAGATTTTCAAAACAATTGAATTGCAGCACTATTGCTTTCTACATGTAAATGTAGATCCACAATGGGAGCAGGAGCTATTGGTTGGTATGACATTGGATCATAAATAGCAATTAAACAGGCAGAAATGGTGGATGTTGAACAATCACTAGAGCCTGATATGTCCTTGGTGTCCTAGAGGCCACTCCTATTGAAGACAACAACAGAACACATGGAACTAACTTTTGAATCAAATATTCTTATGTTCTTGAGAGGTAAATTTATGTAGTGTAGAATTGAAAATTGAACAGAACTGAAGATGATAAAACAATGGACTAAAAATAGTAATTGTGAGATCAGCAGATTAGAAATAATAAATATTTATTTCACATCCTAAAAAATGTGCTGTGCCTGGAATAGGCCTAGGAGGCTAGGGCCAGACTATGGTGATGGAGGTGACATATACAAAGCAGTCAAGGAAGCCACTTCCTTGGCAATGGAGGTGACTGATGTGAGAGCAGCAAAAGGGGGGCAAGGTAATGACATGAAAAAGTAGTCAGAGAGAAGCACATGAGGCTAAGCCCTTAGCAATTGAGGTGACCAGGGCTAGAGCAGCTGAGGGGACCAAGGTGTAGGCCATAGAAGAAATAGATGATGCAAGAGTGGATGTGAAGGAATTGGCCTTTCCAAGGAGGCTACAGGCTTGGTGATGGAAGGTGGAAGTGGCCAAGGTGGGAGTGCTCAAGGGGGCCAAGTCCTTGGTAATGATGGTGAGATGGGACAGATGGGATAATGGTGAGGATGTTGGAAGATTTGGGATGACGTTGGGATGATGTTGGGGTGATGTTGGTATAATGTTGGGATGGTGTTTGGATGATGTTGGGATGATGATGCGATGATGATAGGATGATGATAGGATGATAGGGACAAAATCTTCCCACTCTTCCCATATCATCCCAGCTGTGTGATGACATCATCCAAGACTACATTTTGTTTTGTATGAATAAAAAATTAGGGTTTGAATTTGTCTGACATAACAGATGGGCCCAATTATTGACTGTCCCAAAATGGTCCTATCCCCAGTCACCATGCTAGATCTACAAGACTATAAAATCTGAGGTTCAAGAGCCAGTAAATCTGTAGATTTTGACCAATTTGCCATTTGTGGGAGCTTGTTTCAAGTTGCTATTTCTCCATAAATTTGGATGAAAATTTTTCTCATCTTTTTATGGTCTTTCATCATTCCTCTGAACTGCTTGATTGGAATTTACCCAATCTATGCCCTTTTTGTTGTGACATCAAGCTGGGACAGGAACCATGGTTGAGACAGGTTGCACAGATTTAGACTTAAAAATAACAATATATCAGGGGATATTTTTTGTAATTAGAAAGCAGTGGTCATACGCACATGTATCGTTTGCATATTTTTGTGGCAAATTCAGTCATTGTGACAAAGTATATTCAAAACAAGCCACAGTTTTTTTGTGGTTTTTAAATCCCAATTGCTCTCAAACCCCAGGTATTGCAGTATAGTACTTTGATGTTTGGAGAAAATTTAAGGATCTCTGGACTATGATGTTCTCTTGACTCAAACCCGTGATTACACAGCTCTCTTTGCATTTATCTTTTCGTCAATTAGAAGACTACGCCATGCACGCGCATTCTGTTAGTTGAGATTGTTACAGAAAAAAACATTGAATTATTTTGAGCAAAGTTTACTGTTGTTCATGATTCATATACTACTTACGCTGCAATAACTCATTTCTTTGGTGCAACTCAATCTAGAGAAAGAAGTACTATAAAATAGAGTCGCTTTGTGCACTGTTGCGACTTCGTCTAGCATGTAAAATGCAAATATTCGAATCAAAGAAAAAATTATGTAGAAGCGAAACAACCTCCCAAATTCATATTGACATGAACACGATACTGCCTCTGGGTTGTGAAGATCATATTCTTTCCATTGTATTTCGTCTACTTCCACAATCGTTGCAAACTCATATTGGACTCTCCCTCCTTCTTCATGACTTTACTCACGGCCATTTCGAAATCTTCCTGCGTCACATGCACCCTCCTCTCTCTCAGAGCAAACATACCCGCCTCCGTACAAACAGCCTTACACTCTGCCCCACTTGCATTCACCATCTTCTCCGCAATCGTAAACAAGTCAATATTCCTCAACAAATTCATCTTGCTCGAATGAATCTTCATAATCGCCATACGATTCTCGGCATTCGGATTCGGGAACTCGATCTTCCTATCAATACGACCGGGACGCAACAAGGCCGAATCCAAGATATCGATCCTATTCGTCGCCATGATGACCTTAATATTCTGCGCGGGTTCAAATCCATCCAATTGGTTCAACAACTCCAACATGGTACGCTGCACCTCGGAATCTCCTCCGCCGGAACCTCCCCCCCCGCGAGATTGCCCGATGGAATCGATTTCGTCCATGAAGATGATGCTCGGTGCCGCTTCGCGAGCCATGACGAAGAGCTCGCGGACCATCCTGGACCCCTCCCCGATGTACTTTTGGACCAGTTCGGCGCCGCTGACGCGGATGAAGGTACAGTCCGTGTGGTGGGCCACGGCCCTGGCCAAGAGGGTTTTGCCCGTTCCCGGGGGTCCGTAGAGGAGGACTCCCTTGGGTTGGGCGACTCCCAGACTTTCGAAGAGTTCGGGATGTTTGATCGGGAGTTCGATGACTTCCTTGATTTCCATGACTTGTTTTTCGAGGCCTCCGATCATGTCGTAAGTGGAGTCGGGGACGGCTTCGACTTTCATGAGGGAGACGAGCGGGTCGACCTTGGTGGGTAGGATTTTGTGGAGGGTGTAGGAATCGTTTCGGAGGGCGACGCGGGTGTTGGGTTTTAAGTCGTTGATGTCGATGTCTTTTTCGATGTCGACGACGTATTTGCCCTCGGGGTTGATTTTGACGAGGACTTTCTTTTGGCCCATTTGTTTGATGACCTCGCCGACGTAGGACCCCGGTTCTTGGAGGTGGTGGAGCTCTTCGCGGAGCATGCGGACTTTGGCGTTGAGTTCATTGCGGCGGGCTTTGAGGCGTTGGAGGTCGGAGGTTCGTTCTTGGATGGTCTGCGGGGTGCGGGGGAAGCATGTTAGTTCAGGAAATAATCAAAATCACTCAATCATGACTACCTAGAGCATTGTTTCGATTCGTGGAAATTATTCTCGGGCTTGGTAAATTCATAAAGAAGCGGAGACATTAGGCATTAGGATTCGATGACTGAAATGCTCACCGAATTGAGCTCCCCGATTTTTGATAAGTAATATTTGTCCATGCCGGATCCGCTTTGCATTGTAGCCGTCGCCATTATTTTAGTAGATATATTATCGCGGACAAGGCACTGATGTGACTGTGTTGATCAGAGTTTCAATAGTCAGGGTTTCAATATATAGAGCGGAGTTAGAAGGTGGATTGTGCGAGTGTTTGTATTGTGGTTACGCGACGGGAGTGACCTTAGATTGAAACAGTGTGTAGTAAGTATCGTGGGGGAGCAATAAAAAATCATTCATTTTTACTTGGAGCGGTAGCGAGACATCGTTGTTTTCCAACCACTTCGATTCAATTCTTGCGAGGTCATCTGAATGAAATGGATTTAAAGGGAGATGTGTAACGTTAGAAAATTAAGAAAATTTTTTGTGAAGAAAGATGATTTTATCAGATCTGAGAGCTCCTGATTATCAAACCGGAAGCACTCGAACCGAAAGTTGTATGATATTGATATTATGATACCATACACTCTTTACAGTACAGATTGCTCTTCTTAAGCACAAACACTCAAGTCACCCACCCGCCACCGGTAACTGAAGGTAACAGCTGCCACCGAACAGCAATCGTACCTCGAGAGTAGATTGTTATCCACACACACCGACCATGCTAGCACTCAAGAAAAAGAGAGAAGCCGAGGCCAAAGCCAAAGCCGAGGCAGAAGCCGCAGCCGCAGCCGGAGCGGCATCCACCGCTACCGGTCCATCGTCTCCTCCCGCGACAGCCGCTCCGGAGGAATCTTCTGCAAACAACACCAATAAGGTTTCCTTGTTGGGAATCGGCGGGAAAAAGAAAAAGTCGGATGGCAGCGGAGCCAATGGGACGAATGGGACGAAGAAGCGCACTCCCGGTGAAATCCGGATTCAGAAAGGTTAGTTTTCATGTTTCGTGGATTGCGCAATCATTATTTACGTCGTGACTTGGTGAAGTTTTGCGACTTGCTCGAAAAAGGCAAAGCAGTTTCTGGCTTTGTGACGATTGCATTCATGCCTAAATCAGACGCAAACCGCGGAAAAAAATGTTATCTAATACAATCTCCTCTGACTCGCAGACATTGCCGAACTCGACGGAGGTAAGGTTGCCAACATAGACTTCCCCAACCCCAACGATCTCACCATCTTCGAAGTCTCCATAACCCCCGATTCCGGCTACTGGAAAAATGCCACTTACAAATTCAAATTCGAAATACCCGATCACTACCCCCACACGCCGCCCAAAGTACATTGCGACACCAAAATTTATCATCCCAACATCAATTTGGAAGGAAAGGTCTGTCTGAATATTTTGAGGGAGGATTGGAAGCCGGTCTTGGATATCAATGCGGTGATATACGGCTTAATTTTTCTGTTTTATGAACCTAATCCGGATGATCCATTGAATCACGAGGCGGCGGATTTGTTTAGGAAGGATACGAGGCAGTTTGAGAGGTTGGTACAGAGGACTTTGAGGGGGGGGATGATGGATGGGGTTCATTTTGAGAGGCTGGTTTAGTTCGTGGCTTGGTTGGTGGACTTTTTTGGATGCTGTGAATATATTGGTGTTTTTAGACTGGACTTATATTCCTTGACGTCGTGGATAGTAACGTCAACTTGGGCGGAAAATCAACAATTGTTCTGGTGGAGGAATACCGGAAGAATGAAATGCAACGATCATCTTTTGATCTGCGTTTTTTGAGCCTTGAACATGCGACAAACGTGAAATCATTATAAAACAATATTTTAGTCGAGTGATATGAAAAACCTAAGATTTACTATCAGGCCATGTTTCCGTTGAAGGTCCTGCATCTGTCTCTGAAATCTGAATGCATTATTGAATGTGAGTTTCTTTTTATATCCTCGTTTGTCAAAAAACGTAATCTTCCGTACGGCCATTCTCTTTATCGGCACCTATGTCGTGGTCGTTTGTCTACTGATGTGTAGTCTCGTCTTCCTTGCATAAGAAGGAAATCGAATTCCTCATGGTGAATTGGACAGAACTTGTTCTCCGAAAATACTGGGTATGTAATAAGCCATGTCTGTATTCTTTGACGTAAATATTCACAGTACTAACACCTTGTCCCCTGTCACCAGCCTCGTCCAAATCATGTTCTTGACTTCGACTAATATAATAATTAGAGAATTTTCACTTCCTTTCAAGCATTATGGCATTGAATACTGCTCATAAAATAAAGCACGGGAACTACGAAATTCAATGGAATCAAAATCGTTCCCAGTTCATAGTACCAATAATTTTCATGTTTGGTCGTGCATGGTTCTTCGCACTGAAGAGCTGCAAAACCGTCATACATTAGCTAGATCCCCTATTTTTCTGTTTCCTGACACTTTCACCTCCCATTCCCATTGATGATATTGAAAAACTCCGCCCTCGTTTTAGGGTCACTCTCAAAACAACCCCTCACACAACTAGTCACCGTCTTGGCCCCCACCTTTTGCACACCCCTCATCACCATGCAAAAATGACTACATTCCACAACAACGCCCACACCCAAAGGTTCCACCGCCTCCACAATCGCATCTACAATCTGCCGAGATAGACGTTCCTGCACCTGCAACCTCCTCGCATACACCTCGGCAATCCTGGCGATCTTGGACAAACCGATGATTTTACCATTGGGGATGTATCCCACGTGAACTCTACCCGTGAAAGGAACCATATGATGTTCACACATGCTATGAATGTCGATATCTTTGACCACCACCATCTCTTTATGATCGTCTTCCGCAAATACCGCATCATTCAAAACAGATGACGGCGAAAGAGCATAGCCCTGAGTCATGAATAGAAGGGCCTTGGCCCATCGATGCGGAGTGCGAAGAAGGCCCTCGCGATCGGGATCTTCCCCAATACATTCGAGAATGGTACGGCATGCCTTGGTCATTTTAGACAACTTCACGGATTCTTCGCCTTCTTTCGTGATAGTTTGGCAGTATTGTCCATCGAGGCCGTGATAGGTCATTGTGGCCCCTTCGTGTTGGCGTTTCTTGATAACAGATCCTTTCGAGTCGACGACGACATCTTTGCCTTCGACGGATGTTACGGTATTTTGGTCGAGCTTTCTCTTTCTTGCCTGCTGTCGTGACTTTTTGAGATTCATTTGTTCCAAACGCTCTTTTTCGCAGGAGTTGCAAATGCAAATTTCTCCTTTGTAACGGATGCACACTTCGTCGTCTTCGTTGTCTGATTCACCTCGGTTGATATTATCGTTGTATGTTGATGACTTGAGTGCTTCTTCGATTTCATTATTATCGGCAATGGATGAGCTTGAGATTGATTCCACTTCGGCGGTGGCAGCGGAGGAGTTTGCAGTGACAGCTGCGGCAGACATTTTGCTTGATGTCTATGCGGTTTAGTATTACTCTACAATAAATGTTGTGTGCAGAGTATTTGGAGGCGGATGATGAATTTGCTAGATACTTATGAGAGATGAAATGTAGGGAATGTTGTTAAAAATCATAAACGTAAAATAATTTTTGTTTTATGATTCAGGATGTTTGTTGACTTGGTGCTGTGGTTGTGGTTGGTCAACTGGGTCATCTTTGTGTGGATGGGGGGTAGGTGACCCAGTTCATCTCTTGCGCGTGTTTTCTTTTGTTTATTACCATACCTTTCCCCACAAAGCAACGTCCGTCCGTCTGGAGTCAATAAGAGTGAATTCTTTTTCTCTTCTCCTCTCTTTCACAAGAACGTTCTTCATCGTTCCTCATATTTTGCCTGTGTGGTGAGTACCATATCTTCTTACAGTACTACTAGCTTATGCTTCATCACTCTTTTATGGTACAATTCAACATAATATTTTGTAGACACATATCTATCCCTCGAGACAGGAGTAATATAATTAATCATAATCTTCTCTTATCAGGTTTTCTGATGATTCTGAATTCTGCTGGCACATAAATTCTTACATCAATACTGCCCGCCAACATGTGATTGAAATCACCGAAGCAGAAAAGAATCAACCTCACCGCGCAGAAAGTTGTCACGTAGTCTTCTGTTGTTGTCGACGGTGCAATTCTGCATGTATTCGGCATGGATTTCGGAACTGCACCAACAACAATAATAACAACAGCAACAGCACCAACGTTGGACAAGGCAACAAACCAGCAACAGCAATGGCAACCAGACTCAACAGCTTCTTTTGACAACAAATTTGGCAGCAGCGGACATAGCAACAGCACCAGTAGCGACAGTGACAGTCAACAAGGCGGCATTGGTGGCAGTCCAAGTAGCAGCAGCATTGGCAATGGCAACAGCATCGGCAACAACGACATTTAAGACACCAGTGTCAGCGGATACTAACACACAGCAAGACAGCAGCAGCAGCACCAGCGGTTCAACAGCAGTCCCAATTGTCAATCATGGCCCCCTGGTATCCAGCACCAAGCATGCCCCCACAACCTTTCAACTGCCACAGTTAACTTGTACTGTGGCCATCACAACTATTCCAACCCCAAGTCATTCAATTTGCGCCCTAGCGGCCATCACCTGGCACCATCGAACTTGCACAGTGTCTACAGTATCATCAACCACTGTCTCCACCAACATCAGCACCTCTCCTACCATCACCAACAACGCCGCAGTCCATATTGCGCCCAACCACCACATCTTCAACTAGACCAGCATCTCACCCGTCTTGCATCCAACCTACCTTTGCCTCCAGCTCTTTCATTCTTCCTCAATGCGCCATCACCACCACAGCCCATATTGCCCCCATGTGGCCACAGCATTGACTCACTTGCCCTGAATTCCCGTATTATAGCAATCACAACAACCTCATCTGCTTTTGCTTCACCAACCAACAAACCCAAACAAATCATCCGACTGACTGCACCAGTAAGCCCTCTAACTTACCTCACCTCATCCCACAACATTCCATCCGCAACAACAAAACAACACCCATCTTCTACCCAGCCAAGTTCAGTCAGCAGGACAAAACGCATCAGCCAGCTTCCGCACATCCGCCACCACAAGCCACAGCACATATTGAGCCCAAACGACCACAGCATTGTCTTGTTCTTCAGCATCCCGGCCCGTCAACAGAACCACCACCCACCATCACCACGAGCACCAACAACTCTGCCATGTTCCAGCAAGCACAGTATCAACAAACCCACCACCAACTATGAATCATGCCCCGCCTAGCATTCCAACAAGCCATCAACCCCACCACAATCCCAACCCATCTCCAACAACCCCCATCCTACTGCACTCCCCATCATAGCCAAATTTTCAACCCACTCCTTTGCCTTTCCCTCCACAACAGCAAACATCCAGCAACCTGAGAACCCCAACCCTGTCACTACGCCATCCCCTACAACAATGTCTGATAGCGTTTATGACGCTCCCACCATTGCAGGGTGGCATGACAGCATCCCGTACCATCCCTTTGTCTATTTCCTTCACAATTCACCATTCCTATTCAGCACCACCCCCAACAACAATCCCCCACCCGAGTCACTCCACAACGTTGACGTCTCCTCTAGAACCTGGAGGAACCTCATCAGCCCCGAGGACGTTGGGCACTTTTGGATCTGCAGGGACATCCTCTGTACCCTCCCCTATTGCAATTCCTTCCACAACCGCTACTTTTGCATCAAGCAGATTCTCTCCTACATTGTTCCCACTGCACCAAGATCAGGTAACAATTACTACTCCTTGGACAAATTCGTGGTAGACTGTGATGTTGTCCAAAATGATTGGGACTGGTCCTGCAATAGACAACTTTGGCACATTGCATGTGACAACAATGACAACAAATCAATTCGGGACCTCCTCATGGCCTACCTATCTCTTTGCTGGCTGCACAAGGACAATTTACACTTCAATTGGTACGATAATTCTAAGCAGGAACACACATACAACAATCGCGTCTGAGTGGGAGACACGGTCCTCTATTACATCCAACAACGTCATTTAAAACCACGCGACATGCCGCCTTTTGAGTGGCTCAAGCAGTTCCAATACGCCATCTCCCTTGCCACCAACCTCGAGCGGCTCCTGGAACCACCCCTCACCGGAGACAAAATCCGCTCCATCTACACCCAATCATTCCCTCCCCACTACTGTATTGCTCTTGTCAAAGCTGGGACCTATACCCACAGCTCCAACCACATGGACAACATCTTGGACATGACCACCTCCTTCGCAAATATTTAAGATCGGAAG
>JALLPE010001788.1:0-10973 GCA_036940025.1 Conticribra weissflogii
AGAGGTTTGTTAGAGTTAGAGCAATGAGTTCTGGGGTACTCAACAGGATTGTAAATAATGTTTAGTTATTGTTTGAATTCATTGGATTTGTCCAATTTTTCTGCTTTTTTGCTTACACTGTAACAACCCTAATATATTACATATTCAGCTGTGAATTGCAGTTTACCTTTGTGCATATTGACATGTATAGTCCTTTCAATGATAAGTGGATTTATAACAGTTTTTCCCAGATGCACAGTATTATTCCTTTATGAAAAATATTAGAGATGCTACAATACATCTGATGAAGATTTGGCATTGAATTTTTACTCACCTTCTGATAGCTTTTCCTTCTTTCTGTTTGCAGTTCAATACAAAATTTGTATTGAATCTATAAAATATATAAACACAATTATCAACATGAAACAATCATAGCAGCAATTTGAAACAAAAATGGTTAGGTATATGTAAAAATTTAATATACTATTATGAAATGTTACACATGCTATTGATGTCATGATGATGTGAATATTTGTAGCTATTGGATGGGGTTCATGTTATTTAGAAACAATCAAAACTTAGCAAACATGCATAATTATAAATTGTAAAAAAGATGAAACAAATATGTTTTCACCAATACTTTCAATTGATTGGCTTACCATAGTTTGTTGCAAAGGTATAAAATCTGGATATTTGCAATGGAAGGTGAGTGCAAACTTGTTGATCAACTAGTCTGATTGAAAATTTCAACACATCAATTTTGACACTTGGTACAGTGATGAACTGAGATAACCTGAGACTGGCTGCTACCTTACAACACAGACAAAGATCAAATTTAATTGTTTGAAATTATTAATTGAAGACTGGCCTTGTGGAAAGATATATATATATATATAACAGTCTTAAGGATCAACAAGCTCATTTGAAAGCAGAACTTGACTTTTTGGAATTCTTTCCCCCTTCATCCCAGCTTCAAAACAGTGTTTAACAGTGTTGCAATGGTACAGTTGAGATCCCAAATAAATCATTTATCTTGATGATATTATAACTCTTCATGAACAATTCCTATCACACTACATTGGAAGTGGGTGCATGGGAGAGGGTAACAAGAGATGGCAGGTGGAGAGATAGGGGAAGACGTCTTAGGGAGAGATGTGTTGCTGAAGAAGGTGGACAGCTCTTGAACATCAGCTTATTTCCCCCCTCAGTCCAGATCCAAAACAGTGATAAATATAGTTGCCAAGGTAGAGTTGAGATCTTGGATAAATCATTTGTTTCCACAAGGCTCTATCTCTTCATGAACAATTCAAAATGTACTACATTGGAAACAGGTGAAGGGGAGAGGGCAGAAAGTGATGGTAGGGGAAGACAGTGGAATTAGAAACAGTGGCACAGATGGCAGTACAATGGGAAATAACAGTGTGAAACAGTGGGGGGAGAAGTCATAGAGGGAGTGTCAATGTGAGACATTGTGGGGGGCAACATCTTGGGATAAGAAGGCAAAGGGTCATGTGGTGGAAGGCAACATTGTTTGGGGAGATGATGAAACAGGGGGAGATGGCAACAGGAGGAGATGCCTCAGAATGAGACATTGAAGAGAGAAGGCATTGCAATGGAAGATATCAAAAAATTTAACATACAAGAGGGGGGACGTTGTGATAGAAGACATCAAAATATTGACATAGCAGAGGGAGCACACAATGGAAAAAGTTGAAAAATATAATGAGGCAGATGGGGGCGTTGTGACAGAAGATGTTGAAAAATGAGACTTTGCAGAGGGGGGCATTGCAACAGATGACATCACAAAATGGAACATGAAAAGGAGGATACTGTAACAAAAGACATTACAAAATGAGGTGTTGTGAATGGGGGACATCAGAACAGAAGATATCACAAAATGAGGTATTATTAGGGTAGACTTCAGGAGACATTATGAGGGGAGATGTTGTGAAGTGAGACTGAATGACATTGTGTGAGATGGCAGCATCATGGTTGATGAGGAAGCATATATCTGGCAGGGGCTGTGAATACATATGAGCAAGTTAAGTGTTGGCTGTGCAATTTTATTGACATAACTTTTTCTTGTGATTTCACTTCATGAGCATAACACCACTATCATCAAAATTCTGTATGTAGATGGATTTCTATGTAGAAAGCAATAGAATTCCATTTCTCAAAATGTAGAAATTCATAAATATTTCAATTCAGGTATGAATAATGACTTGAATTGTTTTTTACAAATGATTAATATTTGTTGCAGTACATATAAACTTCTATGTGAATTATTGCATACTCCCATACATATATAATTGGTATTAATGACCATGTTGGCAGTATACCAGAGGTTTCCAAAAAACATAACCAAAATCTCAAAAAATATCTGTCCACAGCAAAAAACAAAAAGTCTTTCTCAGTCAGGCATAAAACAAGTATACCTAAGGTAATTATGCAGTTATTATTTGATTATTCTGGTAATCAAACAGTATGTAAAAGTCATGAAAATGACTAAAATTGAAAATTCTGGAATATGCACTTCAATATTTGAAAATCTGGTATATGAGGGGTATGCAACCAAAAAAGCCATATAAATTTATATAACAACCTTTTTCTGTGTTGCTGGCATAGCTTATGTCACTGACAATGTTGCTAATTCATCAATGTTGCAGAGTGTATCATTGCTAACTAAGACTGATTGTATTGGTCTGTACATGAGTAAGTGCAGTGAATATAGTATCATCAACTTCATGTGTGACACAATGATTGATTCAGCAACATGCTGGTTCAAAATGGAACAAATTTCTGCAACTGAGTTTTTCTCAGATAATGTTAAAGTGACTAGAAAACTATAAATAGATGCTTTGTGAAGGTATTCTAATTTAGAAATGAATCCTGGTTGACCAGATACCCATGACCACAGGAACTCATTGTTGACAATGGTAGAGAATATTTAAATACATGTTGCTTAGCTGTGTTGTTGTCAGTCTCTTGGGATATTGTTTTTGTTTCATCTTCATTTGTATGAAAGAGAGAAGTATTGGCAATCTTAAATTAATCCAAGATTGGATTGATACAATTCCTGGATGATGCTGGATTAGCAAATTTTGGTATATCTTTACATAGGAAAAATTATTGCTAATCCATTGTCTTCCTGTACTTCAAAAATGAAATCACATTGTCTAGAATTTCTTGTTAAAGAAAAACTGTTCAGAACTATTTAGGACCAATTCTTATAATCCAAGAATATAATTCTTGATTCCAGAAAGCATTCCTAATGTTCTAGAGCTCAATTCTTTGTTCTAGACATGTTCATTGGAATATAGAACCAAGATTTTTTCTATGACAAACTAGAATAATGTCCATGGATTGTTATAAGATTCTAACTGGTCATAAAATCCCAAATGGATTATTCTTCACACATAACATCCCCTTATTTGTCAAGGTCGAATTCTAACATGATCTGTCGCAAATTCTATTTAATTTTAAATCCCAATTTTCTAAAGTCCTACATTCTTCCCTGAGCCATATGTTCCCCATCACACGTACAATTCTGTCTTGGTCATTTTGATACATGATACATGGGTGTTGGGGTAGAGGCATTATGGCCATTTGTTAGTATTTAGTCCAAAATTGGGTAAGTCATCATTTTTTCAACTATCAGCTCTGATCAATGTGTTTGATCAATTGTTTTGTTGACAATTGATTTAAAAACTGCAACGGATTTTACCAATAACTTCCCAGCATGTCTGGCAAGGTCCCCCAGGATTCATGGGTGAAAAGCCCACCACATATGCTCTCAAGTATAAAAGAATCATTGTTTTTAAGGCTGTGAAAACTGCTAAATTCTCTCACACCAAGACCACTGACCCTGCCTTCACATAAAGCTTTGTTGCATAATGAAAAAACTCCAAAATGATTGTCAGTGATGAACCATCAATCTGACCAGTCATCAAAACCTCATTTGTTGCTGATTCATCTATCACCACCACATCTTCCACAAACGTCCCTGGCTCCAACCAAATGCTGATTTTGTCTCCCATTCATCCTATCATTCACCAAAAGAACCTCAAACTAGATACAGCAACACTGACTCAAGAAGAAAATCAAATATACAAAGAAAAGAAGCATTCAAACAAGCACTGGATATTACATGAAAGTAAAACACAAAGAGGGTCGATTATAGGCAAAAATGTGAGCAATTATGTGCTAAAAGATACAGTTGATTTCATTCAGCCCTGATTGGTCAAGGGTTATGACCATGAGTGCAAGGCTGGCACATTACCAGTCAAAACTGTCATACCAAGAGATGCATTTGCCAATATCACAGGTGAATTTGTATCATTTTCCATGTCAACCAATGTAATGATGAGGAAGGATAAAATATTTGTAAAAGATTTACAATGCTGGTTAATAAATTTTTTGATAGGGAGTAAGGAGTTGTATTGAAAATTCTCATTGATACATTGCTTATGGAAATAGTGGTGGATGTTTTGCAACAAAGAGAAACAATGTTGACGAGCAACAGATTCTCTGGAAAGCATAAAAATTGAAGCATTTGACAGATTATTTCAGCATGGATTTGGTTGACCTTGGTTTTACATACAAAGACAAATCTAGTGAGATAAGTATTCCACAAGATCAGCTTGCTTGTAATTTGAACTTTGACAAAACTTGCCTCACTCTTTATGGAAGTAAATTTGGCAGAGGAAGCTGTCCTGAGAAAGGCATGGACAAATTATGATTGTCCACCACCATGTTCCTAGGATCACTGCTCTTGGTTAATCAATTCCTCCTCTTTTTCAATTTTTAACACCATCAAAAAGTAGATGGCAACAAGAAACTCAAAAATTTGATGCTTGAGTTTGTGATGCCCATATTCAGGGCATTTTTGGATGTGACAATGAGCAAGGGTGGCCAACCCCATTTGGAATGAATGAGAAAGATAGGAAGGATGAGGTTGAGTTTGTATGGCATGTCATGGGACATATTGTCCTGCTGACAACATACTTGGAAAGAGTGTTGTGATTTAAGCAGGGATTGGTGCTGGTTTTATTAACAAAGCCCCCTTGTCTTAATTTAGATTGCTTGGTTTTACTTTGTAGCGAGGGGTACTAAACACAGTAAGTGTAACTCTGAATCTTTGGTTACAATCTGGACTTTTTTATATCTGCCACTCTCCTTCTTATCTCCTCCAGATCACTGTTTTAATCATATTCTATGACTCTATAATGGAGAAGAGAGAGATCTACATGATTACTTAAAAAAAGGTGAAAATAAACATCAAATTTAAAAATGGGTAATCCTCCAAAACAACGAAACAATCACCTGGCCTCAGGAACCAGTGTCATCCCAGGTCCTTATTCCAGTCATGGGGTGACCTATGTTCAAACAACATGCAGTGGGTAGTCATTGTATTTTGGCAAAAGAGGGATGATCTCTAATCTCCAACATTTCATCATCTCTGACAGATAAATTTAATGCTCCATATCTTCAGATTGCAATCTTGGAGTCAAAAATACACCCAAGTTGGTCATGTTAACCCCAACAAAGCAACCAACAATAATGCCTATCAGGAAATTCAAAGGCAGAACCATTCATTTGGCTATCTACCATGCCACCTATCCAAATGCTACCTCTGATGAATTTTTTGCACATATCTTCAACCAAAAAATTCAGGACATCAGCTTCCACCATTTTCTCCATCACAAGTTTTACAAGCCGAGATACTTCTTGGATTGACTCGCAAGGTTGGAAGCACAACATGTCACCGTGCCCACCTTCCCATCAATTTGGCCAAACGGGAAATGTATTTTGATATGGCCAAACCTTTTGGAATTGCAAACACACCAATCAGCGACATGATTGATATTGATGAAGCAGGGATCAAATTGGAACATAACAACCAAAAGCACGGGAAAAAAACAACAATTCTGAGAGTTAACGATTATGGAGTTTATAATAGAGAGGAAAAAAGCAATTTACTGTTGGCAATATGTGGCGATGATCAATACAATCAGACTTGGCATGAGATTTGGGAGGGAGAAGGGACAACTTTTGCCATATTCTATCGCTTTATTGAGCGAATCATTGGGCAACTGAATGAGGATTATCCTGGACGTTCCTTTTGTTTCACAATGGACAATCTGAACGTCCATCACAACCCAGAAATTTTGGAATTGATTTCGGAGGTAGGACATCGACATATATTTTGGGCACCTTACTGGAGTTTTGACGGTGCCATTGAGTATGTTTTCAATACAATTCACTCCTACCTTCTATTTTTCTACCCAAAACTTCAAGATATGAATGATTTAGAGGCGGCACTAGAGAATATTATTGAAAATGATTTGGGATTGTTCAGTGAATACTTTAGGCATGTAGGTTTAATGATTAACTTTATTTTAGCACGTCAACACCTCCTGCCCATCAATCAAACTCTCTCAAAATGGGAGGATTGTCGATCAGTCCATTGGTTGTCTTTGTCGTCATCGTCGTCATCGTTGATTTCCGATAGATCTGTGCCAAAAAGGGATCTCTGTCGATGGTAGCGAACATCTTTGAAGTCTTTGAGATCTCCATTGGCATCAAGTGAAAGCAGCATTATGAATAATTGATAAAGTATACATTGTTATTTGATTGGAATGATAAAAGACTAGACCATTTTGAAATGAAAAATAACAACTAAATTATATGAAAATCATTTCAACAATGAAATCAAACTCCACTCTTTTTCAACTCTACCATATGGTTCAATGCATCTTGTGAATTTTCATATACCTCACAGTTTTTTGCATAGTCTTTGATTACCTCTGTTATAGCAGTTGGGTTTGATTTATTTACAATATCTCCAAGGATTTAGTTGTGCATGTGATGGTCCCAAATCTTGCTCTTGATGCAAAGTTCTAGTGTGATGATTTGATTGGTTGCAATATTCATCTGATTATTGGATTTCTTTTTTGTAGGTGTTGAATAAATGGCATCATTTGTTATATTGTCATGTGATTCATTGTTTTTTTGACCAGCTTCACCAGCCTGGCTGGCTTGTCATCAGAAGAATTTTCTTCCATCATCAAATAAAGTTTGTTGTTGGATATCCTCTTGTCAGCAGCTGTCACAAAAGAATAGTTGCTGACATTCACAACTTTATCTCCAACCTTGATCATTGTTGCTTGTTGTTGTGGTTGGAGTGCACATTATTGTTTCCAAATCTTGGATTGCACAACAAAATTTGGTGGATTGGATATTGCATAAGATGCGGCAGCAAGAGCTCCATGCTCACAGGCGACAGATGAAATATTTGTTGTACTCTCAATCCTTCCAGCTTCACACATTTTCTCCAATTGATCTCCAACGACTCTTACACCCAATAAATTCACATCTGCTAAATTATTCATCCAATCCCTTGCTTGTTGCTCTGAGTCCTCTTTGATTGTTTTGGTTTTGGTAGCTTTCTTGTACGCTGCACCTTGAAAATAATTTTCGAAGGTACAAGCATGACGGCAGTTGCAAGTACATAGGGGACACTGTCCAAATTCAAATTGCTTGCCATCATAAAAGCATTTGACAAGGCAATTATCTTTTTTGTTGTTTTGGCATTTGCAGGTGATGATGTACTGCTTTGTTGATAGAGGAGGGGCTTTGGAGATAGCTTTTCCATTTTCCCACAAGGAGGATCAGCTCGAATGCCTGCTTTGAATTCAGTGAGTGCGTCGACAATTTTGAAATGCTCCTTTTTTTCTCGTTCGTTGTACTGTTTGATTTCATTGTTCATTGGTGGAAGATCCAAAAGTCCATGATCACAATTGATACACATGGAAAAACGGTTGTTCTTTGGCTTGGTTCCACCATCCTTGAGGTATTGACGTGATGGCAGGCAGTTTGATGCTTTTAAGGATGAATTTTTTCTTCTTGGCATCCTTGACGGAATCCTCGGCAAGATCTTGAATGGTTTCCATAGATCCAATGTAGCTTCTGATATCGATACTCTTGGATCCATGGTATTTAGAGAGGGAAGGGATTTCCTTGATAACATTCCATGCATTTACCATGATTTCTGCCATTGATGTTCTGGAGACACGGATGAAAATTTGATTAGATGGGATTACATCGACAGCTGTGGTGTACAGGTTTGATTGCTTTCCGGAGTGAATTATTGAAACATCAGCTGCTCTTGCTGCTTGGAGAATTTTGTCTCTGCCAACAACAAGAGAGTTGATTTGATCTCTCATTGTTTCTACCCCAATGGTGAGTGGATTTTTCGAAGAAGAATTTCTGCTAAGCATTTGGCAGAGGACGGATCGTAAACTAAGCAAAGATGATGCTTTATTTTTCATTTTTATGAAAGATTCTTCTTCAGAATCAGATGAGTTAATGGAAATAATCCCTCCATTTTCTTGTTGATTGGAAAGGTTGGCAGTGGAGTGCATGGTGATGTGAGGTGGAGAGGCAGCATTAAGTAGAGTGGCAACGGCACGAGATGGAGTAACTTTCTCTTCTCCATTATTTGAACGCTGTGACAAGGATGGCACGGTGCGCAATCGTACGTCCCTACACTTGGATTTTGTAGGGGCTAAAGAGATATTGATAGACTTGCGTTTGCGCTGCCCAGTTAGTTTTGAAGATTTCACCATGGTGCCTTGTAAAATTTTGAGAGTGGCGGCGGAAGAGTGATGAGAGAGCGCCGCTAAGCACCTACAAAAAACTCAAAAATGATAACTGTTGGAATTAGTACTTATTTCTGTACGTTCTACTTAGGAATACAAAAAACTGTTCCTCCCTTCAGTTTTTTGTATCGATCTTTGAGAATTTTGTAGATTCGTACAAAAAACTCAAAAATCGCTACAAAAAAAAGAATTGTTTTGGTTTCTGTAGTAAAAATGATTGGGTCAGATTGGCGAACCCCCTGATACGAACTCCATGGTTTCACCGCTGACGTCATAGGCTCTGAATCATCACGCTTTTTTCTTTTTTTTCGTTGCACCGATTTTTTCCATTTTTATATTGAGAGATCCGACCAAAATAAACTAGCCAAACAACTAATGCAATCAAACCAACTCCGAAATGAAAATCAGGACCATGCTTCCATCTCCCTCTTTCGTTGCCATCAGCATAGTCATCTGCTGCATAAACAAATGGCCAACTGCATTAAAGGCCTCCGAAGCCTTTGCTCCAACACCTTCATTTTTGACTCCGTTGAAGTCGGCTGTAGTTCATCCTCCTAACCGACTGGTAGAAGCTTGGCAGGTGAGCCTTCGTGCGAAAATTCCTCATAAGAGTGAAGTATCACCTCGTATATCACCAAAACTCCACGCGACAATAGAATCTACAACAGTAACCGTTTCCTCAAGCAGACCTTCCTTGACAGCCGAAGATTTTTCAGACATCCAGCCTCTCGAAGAAGAATTGAAGGCGACGCTCATTCCATCGCCTTTTGGACCCGATGAATATCTTCCCACGGTCCACGAACTCATTTCCTCTCTAGACGAAAATATCAGTGAGAAAAACCGCGACGACCAGCGCAAGTATCGCGAAGATGTGGCCAAAGAAGTGTACATCCGCCTTGGGCGAGTATACGGCTTTCCTCACTTTAATTATTACTCACCTCCGCCCGATATCTTGAGCCAGAATAATCATTTGGTCGGTGCAAATCATAATAACGACTCAACAACGCTTTCAAGGGAAAATGAATTCGAAAACATTTGGCTGCCGTCCTTCGACAAGATCAAGTTACTTCATCTCGATCCACTCGTGTTGCAAGTCGACGACTTTTTCACAAGCGAAGAGTGTGATTCTTACATCAAGAGATCATTGCAGGAGATAAATGCAAAAGGAGGAGATGTCAACCGAAAAGAAGAAGAATTTTCATCACCGCCCCCACTTGCCATCGGTCAATCACAAACTGTGGGCCAAGATGAGCATACATTAGCCAAGAGGACGAGTCATACGTGGTTTCATCATTATTGTGGCGTACCCGAGCTCATGACCAAGGCATCTCGTCTCTTGGGCTTGGATTACGAATTCAACTATTTTGGAAAAGACTATACTAACAAGGACACTGAAAACGAGAGGTCCACTTTGTTGGATTGTTGGGAAGAACCCCAGACTGTTCGGTGAGAGCTGAATTTGTTTTGTTGCACGAATCCTTGACAAATCGCACAGTGGTGCACACTTACACGACAGCATTCTTCTGATTCTCTTTCCATTATAAATCATCGACCAGATATCAACCCAATCAAAAGTTCACATGGCACTATGACGTACTAGACCCGAAAAGTATGGACAAGTTACGCAACGATGGTGGGCAGCGAATTGCCACTTTACTGGTATATTTGAATGAGATGGACAACAGGGATGGCGGGGCTACACTTTTTCGTGATTTGGGATCGGAGGAGATGGTTCCGTTGAGAATGTAAGTATGAATATTAAAATTGGGAATCAGAGATATTTTGGGTTGATGGAACTGGCTGTTTGGATGTTTGGAATATTCACGTCGTATTTGTGAGTATGATTGCTGCTTTATTTCGTTCAATTCTCGTCATTGATGTAATGTGGAAATATTCGGATCGAACGGCTCATGATCTGACAACAGAATGAAGGGTTGCGGTCGGTGCGACGAAACAATAACAAATTGCAAATCTACTTTTAGATCGTGAAACAATCATCCTTTGATATTCTTCCAGTCGTCGAACAAAACCTCTTCATTATTTGCGGCAAATCTTCATTTGAGAACAATTAACTGGCGATTTCGATTATTACATGACAATTACCAAATTTACTCCTCATCACTGATTGGCTTCATTTCTCTGTTTCACTTGGCACCAATGTTGCAATCACCCAAAACACACTTACTCCTTCAGACAACCACGAAAAGGATCAGCACTACTCTTTTTCCCGTCGCATGGCGGGATACCAAACACACCAGCTGACGTTCGTCTCGCTCACTGCGGAGAAGCTGTGGCTACAGACTCCAAACATGACAAGTGGATTTCTCAATTGTG
>JALLPE010001791.1:0-10965 GCA_036940025.1 Conticribra weissflogii
AACAAAGTGGTGGCCCACTTGACAATTCACATTCCTCTGTTCTGTTGCAGAAGTGAATGCAGTCAACTCTTGCGCCCGTGGTAGAAAGGCAAATACGGATCCACAACTTACATTTTGTCGGAATTTGGCTGTGGAAATGATGGAGAATAAAATTGGGATCAATTTACCACGTCCTCCTTCTCCTGTGGCGACCAGGAGCAAGAGGAAGGTTGTTGGTCATGAGAAAAGGAAGCGTCCAATCCACACAGGTGCATGGGATAATGCAAAAGGGACTTGGAAGACTACGAAGACTGATTATACCAAATTGCTTTGCTCTGTGTGCAAAACAAAATGCAGGACTAATTGCGTATACAACCCAGCAGTTCCTCTTTGCAAGCAGTGCTATTATAACCATGAAGAGGAGCAGAAACCACAGAGTTAGTTCGAAGTAACAATTAGGACTATTTAATTTTTTGTCATTTTGACTGAATTTGCATATCTCAGCTTCTGGAGGGTTTTAGGCGACTGGGTTTTTTGTGCTATGTGTGTGGTCCTTGTTGTTGCGATGAGATTCCTAGTTTTACAGCGCATCAAACTTATTTTTCAACCATGTTTTTGTGTGGGGCATTTGAGACCCAGTTAGTACTTTTGCCCCATTGAATATCCAATACAATAGAGAATTTGTCACACAGAACATCTGCACTATCATTACCAAATAGTAATTCAAGTAGTAGAAATCATTACTACAAAATCAGAAATAAATACTGAATTCAATGAAATATAATTAATGATTATCAATAAATATCAGACACTCATAGGGAAAAAATTGACCTCCTATCAGGATGTTTTCATATCATCAAATCCCTTTTCCAATAAAATGACACAAGAGAAGTCATTAGGAATTTCATCTCTACAAAGAGCTGCTCCAAGCTATATTTAAATTATTTTTTCTTCAACATTGAATGCAGCATTACACTCTTGCACATCCTCATGTTTCATGTGCTACATCATCATTCTTTGATTTTCAAGTTGATTTTCAAGTTGATTTTTTTGATTTTCCATAATCCAGTTTTCCATTCAAGATAACTCATCTCAAACACAATCATCCACAGCAATCTTTTTATCGTCCTTATGAGCACATGGTTGTCCTTATTTTCTTTTTGCCAAATACAGGGTCTCTGCAAAACTTTGTGAAAATATCTCTCAAGGGAGAAAATAACAAAAATGCTACATATTCAATGAAGTTTCAACCAGGTTTTTGTGTGTCAATAAGCTGATTGTCATTGACCTTTTCAAAATCTGAACAATCTACACTTTCACCAATTTCTTCAATCTTGCCATTGTTGTTGTCATCATTGTCATTTTCTCCTTCCAACTCTGATTCTCTCTTGACTAATTTTTCCTTATCACCTTTTTTCTTTGGAGCTCATCTTTCTCCTCCATTCAACTCAACCCACATGTTATTGAGAACTTTGATTACAAGAGCCTTCATAGAATAATCCACTAAAACTTTTGGATTCCCATCTTCATCAAGATACTTGAGGGAAAAATCTCAGATCTTTTTTGTATTCTTTTGCCTCCATTCGCCAATTGGATTAATGCTCTCCCATTTACCAATTCCATATTATTGAAATTCTTCATCAAAAGGATTTAAGCAGGTACATCTATGCCTTGAATGATTGGCATGTCTGATTGGGAATAATGGAACTTCAATGCAGATGATCCATAACCTGGATTGATATCCCACATATCTTCAAAGACACTTTGGGCAGTTGCAAGAATATGTGCAGAAGAGATGGTTAATCCATGGAAGAGCTCAAAAATATGCTTTTGTTAATCTTCATGCTTCATTCCTTTTCCTTTGCTAAAAATATATGTTGTCCAAAGTATTGAACCATCCTGCCAGAGCTCATCACAAAGTACACATTTAAGTGGCATTGTTCAAAGATGGGATTGGTTTCATTAGATCCTTGCTGTGGGATGAGAGAAAAAACAATTCTTTTAATGTCTGCTTAGTATTGTGGGCACAGAAGGTTAAAATGAGCAAACCACAAAAAAACAAATAGAAATATACTAAAAATATGTAGGTACAATAACACCAATTCTTTTCAGAAGATTTAAAATGGTGAAAAACCGTCCAATCCAGAGTTGGATAATATGTTGTTCACTTAGTCAACCCAACTTTTTCATCAGTCTTGGGTTAGATGGACATAATTTTGACTGACCAAACAAATTTGGTATTTGTGCAAACACCCCCTCTATTACAGGGAGGGGGGGATTGTGACATGATATTTACTCCTACCATTCAACTTGCCTATGAAAGATCCATCCTTTAGAGGACAAGCTATGAAAATAGTCAAAAACTTGTTCTCTAAACAATGAGTCTTCAATTTTTCAATATCACTTGCATCATTCACCCAATCAGCCAATATTTAGCCAATTCTATGAATAACTTAATATGATGAAATAAACCATGAGATATGTGTATGAAATAAAGTTATTCAAGAATCCATCAGATCTTGTTTATTGGTGGACTTGAATTCAATGCCCTTCCATATTTATCAAAAGCTAGAAAGAGCGATCCCAACCCTATTGATCAAATCCTTTCTCCAATCTCTAAACCCATCAATGAGCCTATATTCATGACTGCTAAAATTTGTGGAAGAAATAATCACCTTAACATGTCTGGATATGGAGTACTTGCTTTAAGAACATTATTCCTTGTTGGAAGACTATCAAGAAAATGTCAATTCGAACCCAAGCACCATTATGAAAGGAACTGTCATAGGAATCCCTGGAAAGCACTCACCTTGTTTGACTATATATTGGTACAGCAAAACCTTTGTTCCTGAAATGGCTACCAAATGTTTGCATACTTAGGTCATGGAATTAATCAAAACTATGAAGAGAGGCTATTCCAAGCTAGGACAAATTTTGATCTTGTAAGTCCTGATGCTAAACCTAAACATAGAATGAAAAAGCTACTGGTACTGGTGTTACTCAAAAGATATAGGAAACAGCCTATTTCTTCCAAACAGGAAGATTACAAGAATGATGAAAAATTCATCATCAAATCCAATTTTATTGCCCGCTTGTGCAGAACACTCCAAAACTCATTTGATGATAACACCCACAACTGCACAAAATGACCATAGTCCACTTAATTTACCTATCTAGATTGGAAAAACCAATGACAATTATTTTCCTGATCCATCACATAAACTAGATTTCACAGAAATAATGGTACATATGATGAAAAGCCTTTGGTATTCAATTTCAGAAAGGAACCCAAAGATATCTGCAACAATAACAGTTGAAATTGATGTGGTCTGGATAAATTAACAGCTATGCTTTGAATAGATTCAAAGATCCACTTGGAGCTTGTGCGGTATCAGCCGGTCTAAACAGAGAACTGATATTTAATCTGACATTTTGTTACAATGAGTACACACATGCACATTTGGATGACAATGCAACTTTTTGGGGCTGTAAGTGGTGCAACATTTCTGTTGCCAAAATGTTTCACTTTCTGGGCATTTTTTGAAACATGTCTCCAATATCATCCAGTGTAGATGGATTCAGATCACTCCAAAGATTATCCTTTTGGACTAAAGATTACATGTCATTTTGGAGATTTGTTCAGATTTGTGCTGCATTTCATCCCAAAAGTGGGGTTAGGAAAGAAGGGGATGAGTGTCATCAGCCAACAAATGAAATAATAGATATTATCAATTCAACAAGCAAAACCTTTTTCCTGGCAGTGAAATGTCTTTCATGATAGGCAGTAATCTTTGTAGATCAAAATACAATCCAGTATGTCAATACAACAGCAGTAAAATAGATAAGATTAGAATTCACTTTTTTCATATTTGTGAAGTGGTCATAATTTTGTTTACCGCATTGATGTGTACCAGGATAAAAATGAAAACAATGATTCAATTCCTTCTGACCTCTGGAATCTGCCAACAACACAAAAACAGTGCAAAATGCAATTGTATATACAGAATTGTATACCTATTAAAACAGATTCCAAAAATTCTACATTGACAATCATTTTTCTGCTTAGGATCTTTTCATAATGTTGAAAATGCAGTGAATGGTCCTTGTATATGGATCTATTTGTACCTATAGAAAGGGATGGGATCAATTGACAATGAATCTTTCAAAATCATCTGAAAAGGGTGCATTGATAATTAATGTTTATTCCATCAATGGGATTTTATTTGGTCAGTGGAAGGCAACCACGTAGTGTCTTTCATATCCACTTCACCACTAGTGGGTAAAGGAATTGCCACCAGTCAACATGGCAGCAAAAAGATTGAATTCTCTTGCTCAAAGGCACTTCAGGCATACAAAAATTATGGATTACATAGGTGTGGTTCATCTTGATAAATAGATTGAAGGTGCTATCTCAGCCAAGAGATGCTTCAAGAAATGGTACAAAAGGATTTCTTGTGATCCTTGATGTCATGCTTGTAAATGGAAAGGTAGCTTGGAATATATGTGCTGACATTGATGGTATTATAAGAGAACAGATGAACAACTCATATTGTATAGTTAATATTGCTGAGTTGAGGTTGAATGGGGTTGATCCTCTAGAAACATAATTTGAATCTGAGGGTAACAAGTCTTGTGGTGATGGTCATTTCACAGTTGCAACAGAAAATGCTCCTGGAAATAGAACACAATTGGTCACATGTGGTTTACAAACAAGTATTCAAAGTAGCCTTGATGTATCAATAGAAGACAAGTGCTCAAGTTTGAAAAAATTATACAGTGAAATACAAACATCCTGACTGTGGCATTATTGCCCACAAACTAGTTCCAAATGACAAGAAGCAATATATTTTCAAGCTATCTGAGTTTAGATGTTTATCAGTTTGAAATAGTACATACTAGAAGATCAAATGGTTTATCCTCTCCATAAGATAAAACCAAGGAAAGGAAAGAATTCACAGCAAGTGCAACAAAGACTTCACACTACCTCTGTAATTAGATTAGAAAAATGTAATCAGAATTGGAAACAAACAATACCAACGTTTATGACTAATGTTAATTCAACATAATAAATCTTTATTTTCAAAATGAATAATGGATTTGCTACTAATGCTGAAATAGGTTGACCCAAAGGACAACACCACACATGATGATGGTCATTAGCATCATGATGACTGTAATTATTGTGTAGAAATAAAGCCTCTCTGAAGTAAACAATTCTCATTTATATTTTGTTTTCTTGAATACCTTCAGTTCAATATCGAATATGATTTCTTTAGACATGATTCATTGCCATTCTGATATCAATGGGCACCATCTTGAACCCCCATCTTGTAACAAAGTTATAAGTTTTCTTTTGGATTTTGTGTCAAAATTTATAGGCTTGGTTGATAATCCCATCAAAAAAGATTAACAGAAGTTGGATGCAATATTTGTTATTGCACTTGTATCACTGATGAATGGACATTTTATCTGCTTTGCAGAAATTTGTTGTTTGGAAATCATCCCCAGTAAAGGCAATAGTTTGAAGTGGTAAATAGTTACTACCCTAGGTATGGAATTGTTTTAAGTTTCGAATTGTCCATGCTAAACTTAACATGTTTCATAGGAAAATACTTGGAATATAATAGTCAATGTCATCAGTTATGGAAACAATCAGGCTGACAGTTACTCTGATATGTACATGCATTAGTACTATATATTGTTTACAAAGAAAGTATGTTATAAATAGTGCCAATATTTCCATCCATAACATTCCTTCAAAAATTGCATAGTGTTCATTTGATCTTGTCAAATTAGAAAAATAGAATCATCACAGAATTTGGTAATGCCCTCAGCCTTGTGGACAATAATAATGCATCCCAAAGTTATAAAATCTAAAGATCACCAGACATCATATCTGATCCACCAATGCTGACATTGACTATGGCCATGATCCACCTGTAAAGTTCACTCTCATGTCAATAAACAAACACCCACACAAGTCCCCATTCATGTTGCTAAGTTTTATGATAACCCATTTTTGTAATTAATGCATTTCTAGCATTCTCTACAAGACTGGATGATCCAAATATCTATTTGCACATGCAAAAATACAAATATTCTTGTTTGCATTTCCAAATCATCTAGTGGAACCACTCATTTAATCAACTGATATTGCTTCTCAGAAAACCCTTTAATTATGAGAAATTGCTAAAAATTTATAAATGAAGACACCATACTAAACAAAAGGTCACCCTATATTGGTTTAGTTCTTAGTATGCCAAGTTGTCTTGATTTCAAACCAAGTGAATTTTCACCAACTTTTTGTAAAGACATCATTCTGTGAAGCCCATTACCAAGGCAACATCATCCTTTGGAATGTATGAAACCTTGTCAAAGGGATGATATTCCTGTTTCATTCCAAACATCTTTACCTGATCCAAACAGCATCCAACCCAACAAAGAAGTGGACACTGATGGGACTGTTATTGTTGTGTTTTATTGCTAGCAACTACCTAGCAATAAACAACCACCAATAATATGTATTCATTAACACTTCAGTAACCCACATTACTCCAGAACAAATCATTCAATATTTTATTATCTCCCAATGATCTGCCATACATATGGGGTTGCTATGTGCTCACAATGAAGGAAGACAAGCCTACCATGTACCCAAAGCTGCTCATATTGACTTTTTCAAGGACTTCACCACAACCACTGTATTTTGTGATATTTATGCAACCTTCATTTCCCTCCACTAGACAGGCAGTTAGATCATTAATGCCAGTGATATCATCTCATCAATGACACAAAACCAACAGGTTTGTATTGGAACATTTTCCCATTATATTTCTTCGTTAAACTTGCAACTAGTCTTTACAAAAACCAACCAGAGTTTATGAAGATGATCTCACACAAGTTGACTGCAAATCTCATTCATATCAGCTTTCATAGTCACTTCCTACATCATTACTCATTGCCTTCCAACTCTTGCTTTGATATAGACAGTCTTTACAACATTGCGGTCTTCTTCCATGACCTTGATACTTCATTGGTCAATTCCCACCTTCCACTGTCATTTTGTCAAGCCAATGATATTATTACCATATTGAATATCAAAATTTTCATCTAAATTTGATCTCAGGTGATTCCCCTGATACATTTGACACCAAATTAGGTATTCTCACAAATAGTTCTTTTTACCCTGCAAGAATCTCAATACAACCACTATTCCTGGGTTTTTGAACTCTGGCACCAATTTAGCTGAAATAGTCTGTATTTTCATAAACAAACACATTATCAATTCACATCAACTGTAGGACCAAATCGGCCTAGGAACAATATGGAATGCATATTTTGTAAAAAAAGATTACCTTGAACAGAAACTATTGATTCTTGTGTGGTATTCAAGGTAATCTATCCAGATTGTCTCTCATGGATCCCAACAAAGTTTGTTTCGAGTAATACGCTAAGTTTACCAAGAAAATCCATGAAACCCAGCTTGGTCATCATAATTTCATTACAATCCTCCTCTGTGCAATTGAACCAATATGGTTTCTCAAGACATACATATACAGAAGGATTTTGATAAACTAATGGAAAAATGATCAATCAACTTGACATGTGCCAGCTAGAAGTAGATAAAATGTTCCACATTCATGTTGAAACACATGACAGCAAAACTGAAGAATTCATTCCAGAATCATCAAATCCACCTGCATGGGAAATATCTAACTTGGGAAAAGTGACAAGATTAAGACAATTTGATACATGCTTCAATGATCTCAAATCATTTATTTAGTCTATGCAGTACTTGTATGATAACATGCATGACTTAATCTGGGCACACACAAACAAAACGAAATACCAGAAATCATAAATTGCTGATGATATTGGAAAGTCTCATGTCAACAAAAATTGTTATAACTTCCATATGTACAAAAATGCTCTTAACAATGATGCATCCCATATTTTCATGCATATGTACTAATTAATTATTTAATTGTTTGTAGTAAAAATAGATAATCTAGATCAGGCTATAAAACAATCTATTCATAGTCAAGATTTATAATATTTCTTTGCAATAGTTTTAAAGGATAATTAAATACATTATTCCATGCTAATGATTATATCATCCTCTGCTTTGACAAAAGATACTGCAAAGGGTTGACTATCTTCCTAAGGCTGGTTAGCTTTCATGATTGGAAAATTGTTGATATTGTTTTCCAGATTGGTTTTTGTCATGTCCTCATAATCCTTGCATGGTGCTTTCGAACATATTTTGGGCACAAACATTATGTTAACAACCTTATTGTTAAAATAAGACAGAGCAAATTTCTTTGAATAGTCCATCTTCCATTAACAGAAGCATCAACCTTGTTCCACCTTTTTCTGTAAAAATAAGATCTGTTACTCACTCTTTGGAAGGGAATCATAAAATTAGGGCTTTATCTCTTACTATGAGGTAATAGTGGCTTGTTTGACTCCTGCAATGACAAGATAGAATATGAGGGTTGTTGTTCCCTCCAGTATAAGTAGCAATCACACATAATAAACACCATGGCAAGTCCAAATCAGTGAAACCTCATCTATTTCTATTGATTCGATTGAAACTCTTGCAACTCTTGTTTTCACCCTCTAAACTACTAGAAACATCAACATTGGCTTGATCACTAATATTGGTCTTTTACAGTTTCACAATTCATATGAAATCAAACAGGGTAACCTACCCACATCACAACTTGACCTGGAGGATTATTTGACCCAGCAATGAAATCATTTTTGCTTAAGAATACCTTAGGGAATGACTCTATGTGATTCAAGTCTTGTGCTCATTTTTTATCAATTGAGTCATTCTTATGCTGTATCCATGGGCAAATGGTACCTTAATGTAATTATTCATAGATATGACCATTCATTCTGGAAAAAGAGTTATATTGTATCTATGCACGGTAAACACACCATCATTCACTATTCCTTCTGGTTAAATAAAAACGTTAAAAGCCCCATATTTTGAATGTTTCACATGTCTTGCCATGTTTGAAATGATCCCGGAGATGTTGATCAATGAATTTGTAAAATATATTGGAGTAAATGTGGTATTGAATATTTGCTACAAACCCTTAATATTGAAATAATATAATAGAATAACAAAACTTTTACACAGTAATTTAAATCTTTTAGTCATTATGAAATGGTAAAAGAGATCATGCACAATGATAAACAATGACAAACCCAAAACAGGGAAAGTAATCAATAATTACATGAGACATCTTCAGATAGATACATGAATTCAGACTAAAACACCATTGAATATCATATAGTACTTCTAGAAAACTGTACACATCTATTACAATGACAAATTTTTCACAGATATATTAAAGGATTCTTGTGATATTACACATGTTTCATACAACTAGCATTACATGTTGTTGGCAATCAGTTATGTCTCCAGTGCAGTCACAAAAAGATACAAACAACTAAATCTACTTTTCATATAGTGATATGAATCTACACCAAAATAGTTGACATGATCAAAGAAATCATTTTTGTTTATATATGGTCCATTGTAATCATTATAATTGCATTCAGTTGGCATAAACTACCAATTGTGATGGAAACATTACAATGAAGAATTAATTACACATATCTGATAAGTGAGGAAATCACAAATCACAAATAAATTTGTTCATTATAAACCACAATAATAAATAAACTTATTCAATTTGATGGTTATAAGAATCCTAATCATCATTTTCTTGATTTTGGAGATAAATTTTGCAAATAACATTTTATATTGGATAAGGTGTTTTTGTTGTGTTTACTTTTTGTGATTTTCCAACAGGGCAATCTTGCTTTTGTTGGATATTGTCTTGGGCAATGACAAGAATAATACAATGCATCTGGTGTTATATACTACTTCAAAAACAAGCAGTCCAGAATATTCTGGCACTTAGAAAATTTATGGTTTATTCTCCTTCAAAACATGTATGTGTGTATTCATCTTGCAATCATCATGGTAACATCTTACATGAAATTTATGCATTATCACCTATCATATGTGCCCTGCTGCAAAACCCCAAGAATGCTAGTTTCTAAACCATGTACAATACATCATCTACAATTAAGAGAGAATTGATCAACAGGAATGGGACAGTGATGCACTCCAACAGGCTCACAAATGGATAAAGCAACAGTTTTGTCCATTGGGTCTACCCAAATCAATATTAACACAGCAACATAGCTTTCCAATTTAAATTATCCTCCTTTTCCTTCATAATACCACTAACATCCAAAGCCATATTCCACGCAACTCATTCGTTTATCAACATAAAATCCAATATCCTAAGAAAACCTTTTTTAACATTCTCTGAAATAACCTTTTGCTGTAAATTCGCCTCTAATTTTTGGTTGTAATCAACCAGGTCCACATATTGCATGAATTTATTATATCCAATATACATGGAGTGCTTTCAGGCAAAGGAAAGGTATTTTTCACTCCTGCATTGTTGATTAGATGATCCAAGAGCACAACCTTGGTGTCATTCCACTCCCTGAATAATATGTCACTGGTGGAATCAAAATAAGATGTAGACTTGACCTTGAGGCTGACACAGTAAGATTTGTTGTAGACTGATCCCATCATTTTCTATTTGTACAAATAGTGCCACAAGCAAGGATCTTGTACTGCATCATCAACATTATGAACAACTTGGGAGCAGAATTTCAATTGTCCACAAAGAGTTCTCTGAATCCACCTTGATCTTTATAAAAAACCACAAAGAAACAATTACATTCCCAACTGATTTCTGAGTTGGTAGGAGATTCCATAGTTTGGGAGGAATGGAAATATTGTTTTCATTTCCCCCCTGATGTACATAAATGTGATAGATGAAGGTTTGTCCACCAGATGCATTGGCAAGAATGAAAAAGTCAATTTAATACTTGTCTGGTTTGCTATTCTTCTATAATCTGACAGGATTGTAGTTTGATTTACTGGGAATG
>JALLPE010001792.1:0-12585 GCA_036940025.1 Conticribra weissflogii
TGTACCATGTACCATGTACCATGTACCATGTACCATGTACCATGTACCATGTACCTTTTACACCCCCATGATTTGCTAGGTTTTGACATGGGTTGGTTTCAATGAGCAGATAAATTTCTGGCATCATGAACAAACCAACCCATCCAAGTACAAAAGATTTGGTGGATGATATTGTAGCAATGCATAAAATGATAATTTCTTCTAACTTCAGAGGGCTGTCAAGATTAGGACACAACTCAACCATGAGCAGTGTGCCAATGGTGGATATGTCATCATGATATTCAATTTTGGTATTCCTACTTGGAATGAGAAGGATGACATCATTGAGTTGAATATGTGAGCAGAGTGGAATTGTTAAGAGAGAATAAATTGAAACATTATATCAAAAGTTGTATTTTTTCTTGTTAGATATGATACAATTTTTATCTTGTAAGGAGGGAGAGTGGAAGTGCTTTAGTTAGGACTATTAAAACTGGTATGTAAGTCATGTTAAAGCTAACTCATGCTGTAGCCAAAGTTTGGGCTATTGGTTGGTAGCATGCAATGGGGGCATTGCTATTTGGCCAACCACAGATATATGTCTCATGGTATGTTGGCTTGGTGACCCATGTGTCAAACACTGCTGAAAGTATGGGAAAAAGAATAAAATTACAGTCCCCATGCGCTTATTTCAAACAGGCAAACACTGTAAAATTTTTATCCTCATAATAATTGCCTTCATTTTCTTACCAAATTCTTGTTTGATTTGATTTGATGGAATCAAGCCAATGACCAAATCATTCTTGATATTGCTGACAAAAATCACTAAAAATACAAACTGATCTCAAAATGGTATGATGTTGTGACCACTCAGGATATGAATGCAGAGTATTTACATGAATACTTTGCCAACTTTATCCCTGATGTCCATCCTCTAATATACATGCAGCATTTCATTGATCATTATCACAAGCAAGCCATCATGACAAATTGTGGAGTGGAGTGGTAATTGATAGTGAGAAAGAATGCAATGAAGCCTCTTTGGATATGATTGCAATTCATCGTGATGGATTTTTGTTGCATTGTGTTTATGAAGTGATAGACTACTTTGGAAATGACTCCTTGCAATAAACAACACTGTTAGTAACCCAGTTTGCCTGGTTTTGGAACAATGTACCTTGTGATCAACGTAGGTTATTGACATGTTGTATTTGCATATTACATGCAAGATCTTTCTTGTTTTGTGATGGAAAGGGAAGTGTTACTAACAACTGAGATAAGAGTATCACAAAGGATCACTGGCAAAGTGTCCTTGTCATGAACAAGATACACATTTGTCATACCTAATCACGTTATTGTTTTTTACATGAAATGATATCATCATGCACAACTACTTTGTAATCCTCTTGTACTATTTGGTTCTAGTCACCCAATTCTACTTTATGCAGAGTATAATAGTGATAGGTTGCAATCAACATTGGGAAAATTGGTAGGATTTTTGATAGACCTCAGGTTGGTACATTGCTTTGGTGAAAGCATTTGAAAGAAAGGTCTCTGTCCATGAGGTAGAATAGCTGTAATATGTAACATAAATCATGATATTTGTGAGTCCATCACAAAGATCTACTACATTGGAGAAGTAATGATTGAAGCATCCATTGCCTTTCTGCATCTTTTTTCCCTACATAATAAAAAAATTATTTTTTTACACCAAATCCTCATACCTATCGCTGACATTGAACTGGGCGCACTTTGAATAAAATTTTTATTATTTTGAAGATGTCAGCAATCCTAGATATCTTCTCATTTGACTGCACTATTTTTCGGCGTAGATCAAATGTATTCATTATGCACGAACATCAGCATTGGTGATAAAATAGGCTGAAAATTCGTATGACTTCAAGTTACAGTTTCGGAACATGCAAATTTAAATCCTTTTTCTTTAGGGTTGTAAATGTCGTTGAGTTCCTATACTGCAATAAATTTATTTGCATTATTCTGATTGATTTTTCTCTGTTGTTTGAGTGTTACGCGGAAATCATAAAACCATCGCGTTTTCATCAAAATTGGTTTCGGCCCTCCAACAGGATATTAGCAAAAAGATGAAGTACCATCCATCACTTTCAATGAAGAATTTTATTGCGTACGGCCAAAATGCAAGTAATGTAAGGTTTGTGATCCTCTTCGTAGCAGTCTAATCCACCGCACAATTTTTCATGATACTGAGAGCAATTCTTTCGCGACATTGGTTGACATGCTGTTGCTTGAACGTAAGAGGGCAGTCTTTGGAGATAAAGTCGGCGAACATGCAGGTAAACACTCCGCAATCGTATCCTGAAATTATTGTAGATTGCAGTCAAGTCATTCGTCGACCCGATACCCGCGCCGATCCGATAAATTATCCAATCGAGAACGAAATGCAGAATGAGATATTGCACCATTCTGAAATGAAAACACGAAATGCTGGCAAACAACTCGCTGCCCAACGCGACACGAGAAAAAGACATTCCAACCTGCTTCCAAACCAAAATTATCCACAGTCAACCACACCACTCACCATTCAACTGCCTCGGAATATTGTCCGGACAACCCAACAACTCCCACTCCTCCCAACCCTCCAACTCCTTCCCCTTCTTGGCCTTATGCTCATCCTTGACATATTGCAACAATCCCTCCAACTTCGTCCACTCGGTCCCTCCCATGGAATCATAATATCGAATCTTTCTCTCCTCCATGAACATCACCGCCGAAGTCCAGTGCATATTGTCCAAATTGATCGGACACACGACATACTTCAAATTGAAAATATCCTTCCCCGGCACTTTCTTCGACCATCTCTTCACATTGTTGTAGTTATACTTCCCCCTCTTGGCCGGATTGACGTTCTTGTCGTCGAACATGGTCTGAACGAAGTAACTATTAAAGAAGTGCGACCTCTTTCTCCCCGGCTGAGTTGAACACAGCAATTCGTCCCGTTTGGCCAGACAATTCTTGAGAAAGTAATTGATGATCTCGTCGTTGATCCACCGTCCCGGCTGCAGCGTCTGCATGCTCGCCCGCTGGACCGAGTCGGCGTCGAGAGAGGCGAGGACGTCGTCTGGGGGTCCGATGGCGTACAGCGCCTTTTGGACCAAATATTGTTCGTCGGAGGTGAGAGGTCGGAGCAGTTTGGAGGCGGCGAGTTTCGCTTCCTCTTCTTTTTTTCGGGTTTGGTATTCGGAGATGACGGCCTCATCGCGGAGGGTGGATCGACGTTGGGATTCGAGGGCGGTGATTCGTCGGTCGAGTTTGTCGAGTTCGTCGGAGGTGCGGTCGGCGATGGATGGGCGGGACGAGAGGGAGACGGCTCGTTTGAAAATGCGAATGAATTTTTCGAGGCCCAGTTCCTTTTGGAGTATTTTTTGGTAGGCCGCGAGAGAAAGTTTGGAGGTGGAATGCGGTTTTGTTTGCGTTTGCATTTGCGGTTGCATAAGATTTCGTTGTTTGGGGGTGGGCGATTTGACGGACGCGGTGGAGGCGGAGGCTCGTTTGTGCGGTGGGGTGCGTTGGCTTTGGTGGGATTTGGTGGGCGTGGAATGGAGTTTTGGTGTTGATTTTGGTTTGGGCGAAGTGAGATCGAGAATTTGCGTCGTGGCAGTGGCAGGGCCAAGGCCACGGCTGCGTTGTCCAATCGTCTCATTTTCATTTTCATTGACATTGACATTCTCATTTACGTTCTCATTTACCTTTGGATGAGCATCCGCGACAACCACACCCGAGGCACTCAAATCGACCCTGGCAAAGACGAACACTTCTGACGAGGCCAACTTGGCCTCCTCCCAAGAATGCAACATCTCCCGATTCCCCACGGCGATCAGCTCCCGCAACGCCCCCTCGAACTGCGTCTTCCTCTCGCGCTTCGTCTGCAGAGGCGTCAGGCGAAACCCCTCCAACGCCAAATACAGCCCGCTGTCGGCCCCGTCGTCGCCGCCGCCGCCTCCCTCCCGTCCGTCCTTCGCCCCCCGTCGAAAATACCCCGCCTCCGCGAAGGAATCCACCACGTCCTCGCTCCCCATCCACGCGATGGCCGCACTCGCCAGCGTCGCCGGCAACGGCAGATTTTCCAATTCGAACCTCATCCATTTCATGGTTTCCGACGCGACGAACAACTTCCCCCCGCGGCGGCGACCGCCGGGCCGGCCTTCCTCGCCGTCGCGGCGTGGGGTCTGACCTGCGTCCTTGAGGGACGAGGCGGACGAAGTCCCGTTGGAGGAGGTGCTGGACGGATGACAATACGAATGACTGGTAGACGAAGAGGGCGTGGGACGACGGAGGAGGAAACTCCGCCTTCGTTGTCGTTGTTGATTTCGAGACAGCATGGTCTTTGGATGTAAAATAAAATTAGGGAAAAAAATAATGATAATAATAAAAATGACAACGATAAAAATCAAAAATCAGATTCGGGCGATAAAAAGTACTGTGGTACTTACTCTACATCATTTACAGCAAATCAAGCAGGCTAGGGAAAGGGCGTCATCATATCCAAAACAGTCACAAGCAGATAAAAAATAGATACAATACCATTGTTATCGTACAAAAAGCATGGACAATTACAACAGTGTCACGAATAGGTAGGAGGTATGAGTGCCGACCATACAATTTATTTTAACGGTTTCATTTTGAAGCAAAAAAAGCATGGACGATTCCTTCTGTTGTTAGTAAGCTCAAAATCAAATCCAAATCGAACAGTGTTTTGTATGAAATCATAGAACAATTATTTATTGAACTCATTGATAAAAGGTCGTATACTGTCAAAATTACTTGGATCATTTTTCATCATTATGGTGAAGTCCACCTGACATGATAAAGGATATAATAATTTTCATTTCTTTATTTTCATGAACCTTCTCATACAAGGAATGCATCAGACAGATTACTGTTTCAGTCCTTTATATTGACACCTCAATGATTACCTGTACATAATATTGGTAGTTTCAACATACTGGAGAAATATTGACTGAACAGGGTGGCCAATGCCACTACATGACAATGTTGGTCACTGCATGGAACATCCAAATCTACTACTCCAGGGATAGCCTAAATTGCAAAATAATGTGGAGGTAGTGAATACCTTTCTATCATCAAATACTGGCCACTTCCTGACCATAATATAAATCTACTGCTCGCAGGACATTGTTTCTTGGAATATGATCATACATTTTTCTAATTATTTCAATGCAAGTAAAGTTTTCTTCTTTTGAGTAGCTCTTAGACCAACATTATGACATGATAACTGATTGCAAACATTGAAACTCTGAATAGTTTAGCATTGGGGCTGTTTGGAGGAAGAGGCTTCAGAACAAAATTCAAAATCTGATCCAACTTTGATTTTAAATCGTGAAAGACAAAATCTATTGATGGCAGTCTTGAAAAGTGGAGTCTTGGATGAGAGCATGTATATGATATTGTTACTAGCAAAATAGGCAAATTTTAAGGACGCTTCACGAATGCAACACCATAGACAATTTCAATTTGTTTTTCTGTTCTTTTTTTGATCTTTTTCAATTGATTCATCAATTGATATTTTTATTGCCATTTGATTCTTATGTCTTTCCTATCAAGCTTTCAAAACATCGTAAATAATGAGTAAATTTGAGTTTTACAAAGTTTGTGTCAAAGAATTAAATGATTCAATACTCTTTTATATTGGCAAACCATGAATATTTGATTTCAATTTCGCCACTGCAAATCGGACTCTTCTATTCATCATGTGAACCGAATAGAACTGCATTTTTTAGTATTCCAAAATGATAGACAAAACTAAACAGGTGTGCACTATCAAAATCATTAATCTTCGTTTTGCGAAATCGTCATTCAAGGAAGGTTTGGTATTGATGGGTGGTTCAACAGGTTGACAATAATACAGAATGAAAGGGGAAGAAGTGAGCTGGAAGAGCAGGAAATTCGACGTAAAGAATAGTAATTGCTGTTTACAGCAGTTGTCGCCCTCCGAGTAGTTAGCCATGCGGAACAACAGAGAGTGAGGATATCCCCCAGGTAGAGTACCGGGGCCAGTCCAGCATGAATCACGCTCCATCAAAAAAGCTGGAAGCTGGAAGCTGGAATCAAAACCCCGTGGTCAATGTTCTACAAATAAGACCTAAAACTTGGCAACTGTCACCCTCCAAGATAATATCCTATGCTTTCGAATGAGAGAACGACAATATTGAGAGGATTTTCAGGGCTACAAGCCCTTACTTTTGTGAGGTTTTATGCCATGAATGATGTAAATTGTGCCATGCACTAACTCTTCACACATGACAAAACGCTATTACTGATTTCTCTTGCGTCCAGTTTGAACTCTCTGTTTTCATCGATCTTCTAGTTTCTCTGGAATCTGTGGAGGGGTCGAAAATACTTAGTAGGTAGAGTATTGGAAGGTATCAATTTTTGGATGACAAAATAGGACCAATCTACCATCTTCTACAGTACCACTACATCAAGGAGGCTGCAATGACTTTTGGCTCTTCATGGCATGATAATGTAGCATCAGACGAAAAATATACGGACGCGTCTGCAAAATCGTCTACTTCTCGTAGACTCCGTAGTAAGCATATTTGTTGAAGCTTTGTCGAAGCTGCTCATGTTAAAGCTGATGTTGCTGCTGGTATAGCTGTTGCTGTTGCTGTTGCTGTTGCTGTTGCCTTTGCCGTTGCTGGAATTGTTGCTGTTGTTGCTGTTGTGGTGTTGGCCGGGAATGCCTAGCTATCAATATATGCTGCAATCTTTGGTATTCATCATCTCGGCCAGTTTCGGGGGACGCGTGCCATTCGCTGATTAGCAAACGAACGAGATCTTCATTAGTGCGCGGGGGACCGACGATTTGTACTCTTGTGAACAGAATACTGGCAAGAAGTGAAACTAGTGGATCTCGCGTGAACTCTTGTGAATCGTGATGAGATAACTGGTGCCGACCGTTTGGATTTATTGCATTTGTTGATGCAAGAGCAACTTGGGGACACCATGCTTCGATTGATGGATTTGCATTTCTTGGATGAGCATGGTACCTTGATGAAGCCAACAATTGTATTTGTGCCGGTGAAACTGAAAACGATGTTGGCTGTCGGTCGACATGCTGCGAAAGCGAAATTCGGCCATTCATATGATAATTCGGTGATAGGATGGAACGTGGATTGGGGACAGTGGACCAGATTGGGGCAGCTGAATTACTCTGAGTAATGATATGTTGAAGTTTTCTAATGGAATTGATGTCTGCGGAGTCTTCAAGGTTTTGTGGTTGTCTTCGAGTCGAGTTTTTTCTCATGGATGAAATAGAGAAGGGGGGGGGCACTACTTCAATTGACGATCCAGCAGAATGACGCATATTTGAAGGCAACGTCGTTGATGACATATCCTGTTGGTGAGTGACGAAAGATTGTTCGCTTGATGAAATCCCACTGTTTTCCGCACACACAGGCATGTCATAAAAGTTGGGAGAATCGTTGGAGGGTTCGGGTGGTGCTTTCCTTTGGTCTGGAAGGAGACGTCTCATTCGGACGTGGAGATGTGGCATCCCCCGTAGGAAAAGCTTGTGCGATGAGGGGTAAGAGAAGTGAGGATTCAACTCGCAACGCAATTATTTTTTTTGACTTGAAGACATTAGAACTGTCATGTCTCACCTCATGGTAGTAAGAATCGTAGTCAACACCATATTGAACGCGACGGAAACTTGAATGTTCACGAGATCAATTACGCATTGAATAAAAAAAAGGATAATGAATACGATATTACTACTTGTACACCACATTGTTGATCCTGTATCCTGCCTCTTGCCTTCAGACTTTAGACTCACCCCCATGCATTGACTAGCCTAATGAATGATGTTGTGTTGGAGTGCTGGAAGTATGTCGGAAGTGCCCTTGCCCTGAATTCCTCCCGATCTTCGATGCGCCACGACCTCCCGTGAGGCATCCACTCTATGACACCGGACAAATCTGAGACGAAGAATTTAATTGCAAAAACTCAATTCGTGAATGAAATAGTCTTCAGCCTTGACCTCAGAGCGACTAATTACAGCTAGGCAACTCTTACCTGGGTCTTGAAGCATGCGATTCAGCTTTGTCGGCAGCCGTTGTGCGAAATGGTGTGTGTCCTTGTCTCTCTTCAGTGCTTCCAAATCGGTCTGAGTTGGAGAGATATGAGATCTGTCCCTGTAAACGTACCCCTCGATTCTAATATCCCCGCTTTGGCTATTGTTCGGTTGAAATTCAATCCCGTTGCAACTGTGGTCGTCATTGTTGTCGTCACTAGACATGGGCATGGAAGTGCGAGATAGATTATCGTAACAATGTTCATGATGAGATCTCCGTTGCTTTTGCTGTTTTGCTACTTGCTTGATGACATTATTTTTTGTGCTACCGTGATGAGAATGGTCCATGAGGGATGGGGAGATGTTCGTGTTTGAGTTCTTTCAAAAATTGGAATTCCAGTATTGTAACATACAGCTCATGTTCTCTTGGTTCAAAAAGTTGTGGCAGTTCCTTCATTCTTCACCACAATAATAATAATTATTTAAAAGGGTAAATATATCACAATAAAAATACCAACATTAGTCAAAATAATCTTAATTCCCTCTTCCGTTATTTCTGGCTGTTCTGTCAACAAATTTGAAAAACTGTGACTTATGGGAAAACCACTACATAATATATTTATTATTTAAAAAGATACAATACAATTAAAAATAATGGTCCAATCTTTCACTTTTAATTGTTTTCAATCTTCTCTCCTAAGTAGTAGAACTCAAATGCTTAATTAGGGGTATCGTTACCAAGATGCGTATCATACAACATAAGAAGGGGTCATTGGAATTTATTGATAGAGAAAGTTTTTGGGCAATTTTGGAACCTTTTAGCATTCCTATGTGTGTCTTGTGATAGTTTGCATTATGCATGGTCTATTGGCCCAGTATTTTTGTACGATACCTGTGAAGAAAGCAAGTTCAACAAATATAATAATCATTTGTCTCATCTTTTGTTGAGGATTCAAAATCATTTCCTTAGTTTGAGTACTATACAATATATCGTCTGTTTGTGTAGGTTGCATTGTGTAATACTTTTCTTTTTTAAAAGGACGTATAAAATTCTACATGATGCAGATTTAATCGTTTCCACAAGCGTCTAATAGTATTACTCAGAAAATATATTTTAAAACAATAGTTACCATGATGCATATTTTTATTTTTATCAAAATTAATATGTACTTAGAACGTACTATACAAAATTCTGCACAATGCAGATGTGATAAATTCCAAAATTATGTAGTATTATCTCACAATACTTGGAATATTTTTAATAGTTAGTTATCACGGCTACCCATTATTATTTTGCAATCAAAAATGCTTAAATATCAATATTTTATTTTATCATGTATGTACATAATAATATAAGTGGACACAAAATATTTGAAGTACTGAGCGACAGTGATGTAATACGAATGTGATGTTTAAAAACACCGATGACGGTGAAATCGGTCCTGAAACACGACCGGTCATTGTTACGATAAAAATAAGATACAAAACAAAAATATATACATTCAATGCAATTGTGTCTTACTTAGAAATTAGGAAATTACGCATGAAAAATAATATTGCGCGATCTAAAAATTAAAAATGTCCGAACATATTGTACTAACATTCCATCGGATACCTACTAATTCATCCTCTTGAGAGTCTACCGTATATTGTGGTGTAAAAGGTCCAGCGGATTATAGGGTCCATTTTGGAAAAATCGCTAAAATCCCCCCCTTGTGAGTGAACATCGGTCAAAACATGTGTTTCCACTGGTCTTGCGCACTTGGGGGTTGGATTAACGTGTTCCCCGCAAAATTCTGAATAAGGTGATGTGCATCATGCAATAGATTGTTAGTAAAATAGGATCGTAAAAAAATTTGCTGCAAAACACTACAGTAGTAAAAAAATTCGCTGCATAACACTACATAACGCTACACGCCTCCGCCAACAGTATCACCTTTTGCCATGGCAGACTCTAAAAAGTCGCCTTCGCGTTCTACCCCTTCCTCCCCAGGTATTCCACCAACCCCCCCTCCTCCCCATGGTACCATATTTGAAGTTGTTGGGTACGAAGAGGAGCCGGGACGCGGGCGATCGTGCAACATTCATCGGTATTGTGGGATTTTGATGGAGGTTGGAATTACAGTCCGACTTCATCTAATCGAGCTTAACTTCCGTGGCAAGCCAGAGCCCGCACTAGCCGTCAACTACATTAAAAACGATGGTGAAGAGAGCTGTCGCATTGGCTTCACGAAGGCTCACCTTGCCAGACACAGACAATATGATGGAGTTTATGGCCGTGTCATAAAAATGCATCGTGGCCAAAAATTCCATCACAACAGAGGCTGGGCCGATGTTGAAGTCATCCCACCCCCTGTACCAAACAAGCGTGCAGTTGTTGATCTCACAACACCCACAAAATCTCCGCCAACAAAAAAAGTGAAATGCAAGGGAGAGGATGTTGTTTAATACAACATCCTCTCCTATTTTAACGGCACACGAATCACAACCATGTCCGTAACCAGTTTTCTTAATTATTTAAGTCACAATTTACCACAATAGTATTAAAATTATATTTCATTTCAGTACATTAATATTTTATTTTATTTGTGTATTATTTGTTTCTATCGAAGACAAATAGAATTTTCACGACAACTGTGAAAATAATTAATTTTATAAACCAAACCCCTCGTGCATTTGCATTAGTAGTCTGTTCAATCAAACCACGCATACCCTGTCTTCTTCCACGCATTTCTTACCAACAGCTCTGCCAGATTCCCATACACACTCAATACCCACTCAACAATCAATTTTCGTGATGGCGGAGTGGTCAATGTTGTCGCAATTCCTTCCGTGATCATCCAATCCTCCCATAATACACGGATGCCCGACTTAAGAGGTTTATTGATGCCAACATCAACTGGCTGGCATAATGATGTGCATCCACCGGGTAAATGAATTACCTCACATCCCAACGACTGGATAGCACTGACGACTGATTCCATCATGTGGCACCGGTATTGGTCCAAGACAATAATTGGTACCACATCATGAGGTGCAGTGCTCAAATACGGAGCCAATACTTTCTCCACCCAATCCAGCATACACACCTCATCCATCCATGCATTTTTCTGACACACGTAAACTCCATCTTTTGGAAACATAGGAAATTCTTGCCACTTAATACGACCATTTGAAGCTCCCTTAAATATCATATATGGTGCCAACATTTTTCCAGATGCTGTCACGGACACAGCCAGGGTTGCCCTCTTTGTATCACTTGTAGATTTTCGTATCGTGACTGTCTTCTTCCCTTTAAAATCAATTGATTTCTTGGAATGACATGTAAAAAAAATTGGAGTTTGATCCATATTTATGACATACCTCTTGTCTACATTTCTGCGACTGACCTTTTCCTTATTAATTTCCATGAAGTCTTTTGCTTCCCTAGCAGTTTCTGATGGAGACCTCTGAGCTTCATGTGTCCCAAGACGGTAGACAAGTCCCCACTTTTGTAACCATCGTACTACAATAGCTACTTGTGCACCAGATGATTTGGCACTAAATTCTGGTGATAACTCTCTTGCTTTGAGAACCACACTTCGGTTAGTGACAGTCATTCCTTGCTCACGCAATTCAAATATGTAACTAAGAAGTTCCTCTGCAACTGGTACCAAAAGACCTGTCCTGCCCTTATGCAAACGAGCTGCCTTTCCATTTTTCAACTCACGATACTTTGATTCATTTTTCTTCCATCTCCGGTACATTGAGTGTGTGATGCTAAATTGTTTGCATGCTTTCCTCAAACTGGTACTCTTGTGCAACTCTTCTATTTCATTGATTAAATACAATCTCTCTTTGATACTGTATTGTCGTCTTCTTTTCTTTTCAGCTTCAGGTTGGTCAACAAGCTCATAGGGACGATTCTCAATTTCTACATCATCAGCATCACCCACAGCATTTTCATCCATACTAAATAATGATGGTGTGTTAGCATCAAATATTGCATAATCAATGGGATCAGATAAGCTCCTATCCTCATCTCCAACAACACTTTCTTCATCAAGCTCCAAAAAATCATCAACGTAGTCTGGACAAGTTGATTTGTAGTTGTCATCTTGTACTCGTTGCATCTTGCGAGGAGAATATATACAGCTGTTTACAGCTGCAAGGGCAACAAGGCCCTCTACAGCAGCAGCTAATTCCATGGTTCGTTAGCAAGAATGACAAAAATGAAGCTGATTGATTGATTAAATTTGTTACTTCTTCTATTGGGCGCCAGTTTGATTTACTTTTTTTATTCCCACGTCTTTCATAGTACACTTTCTACAGATGCGAATTGTTTTCAAGCCGCGCCAGACTTTCTCGCTAAATATACTTGATGTTTATTGCTGATTAGGATCCTACAGGAAGAGCATACCAGAGATGCCGTAGGAAAAAACTTGATGACTGATGTTTTTTTTTCGGCTTGTAATACTCCGACCCACTAACAAAAAACACTAACAAAACTCAGTGTATAAGGTCCACTTTAAGTCCCACATCAGTCACGATAGCACAAT
>JALLPE010001793.1:0-10961 GCA_036940025.1 Conticribra weissflogii
GGAGGAGGAAACATCCTGTTGAACCAAATTCAACTTGGTTTGCTGGAGTCTAAGTGTCCATGCTCATTATTCTTTTGTATATATCTTAGTTGTGCTTGGAGTGTATCATAGTTTTGTTGTTATTGTTTTTATCAATATCTAATTGCAATGAGTTTGTTTTGCTCATTTGGGCATAGTTACTATTTTTGGGTGGGGTTTGGTATAGGTTGTAAGTTCAAGTCATTGTTAAAGTTTAAATAATTGCTGCCATCCCTTTGAGTGAAGTGTGCTGGTTGGAATGTTCAGGAATATAGATACGGTTTTTGTGTATCCCACAAACACTGGCACTAGGAATCAGGCACGCATTGGTTCTGGATATAGAAGGGTCATGATTTGGTTGTGAATATCCCATGTATGGTTATGTCCTTTGCAATCCATTTTAGATCAATAAATGAAACTTTAGCACCGTTGTTGCATTGTTTGAATGGATTAAAATTATTAATAATGACATGTTAAGGCTAAGATCCCCACCATATATTCCAATGGTAGTGTTGCAAGTATTTTTTCTTTGTATATGTCTTCATCCACATTATCCCATGACATATCCACAATCACTTTGTGTAGTATTATGCATGCCAAAGCCTGGGACTAGTGACTTCAATTGGTAATTTTAATTATTGTATATGATTGGACTGATAGGGGTGACATCTGTCTTGTTGAAAGTTGTGATACATATTGGGGGTGAGGCTGTGGAGATTGTGAAAGGTGGGGCTGTATTGCCAGGAGGGTATGGTTAGCTGAGGGAGGTCCATTCAAATTGCACACTGTTGGTGTTTGTGTAGCACTACAGTTCATCTAGTGGCTGATGGATTGGAGTTCTTGCATTATGGTGTTAATATTTAATTAGATGATTTTCTTACTTTCAGAGATTTGGTATATGATCGAATTGTCTTAATCATATATAGTTACAAGGTTGGCAAAAATGGCGTTTTTGGTGTTGTGAACTCAAATTAAGTTGTCATCTGTGGAAACGTTGGCATATGCAGTATTTCAGGTTGTACAATGGAAGTGGTCAAATTCAGTACGAGTAATGGCCTAATTTTTCAAATGCAGGCCAATCAATGTTATAGGTCTTGAATTGGCAGTAGAAGTATTTAAGAAATATGAATTCACTACACTCACTTCAAGTAGCAGGATTCTTATTTGCATTCAATGAGAATCCCAAATTCGTCCCCTATGATTGTCCATGAAAAGGAATCCAAAAATTCCCCCCAAACTCTCTCAAGTTGCAAAATATCAGGCACCCAAGATGTCAAGACATGTCAAAATTCATACAAACTACATTTATGTTTTTTGCTGCTTTCATAATGATGATGTGGCAACATATAAAGTTTGGCAGTGACACTAACAACTACATATACATATGTAATGGATTTTGTAATGGAAATAATTTTACAAGTAAAATAGATAAAACAATAATCAATTGCTGAATTCTATAACATAAGGTTAAATGTTACTGGTCTACAAAAAATAGTTGGCAACTATACCAGCATTTTTATACAGTGCTTCTCCACACCTGTTGACTTAGATTTGAGATTTGACCATCATTGAATTCCTATCTTGTTTGCTGGTTTCAGCTCGTAGCTAACCGCACTTGCTCAGGAATCCCATGTGGAAGCCATTCTTTGTGCAAGAAAGACAAGAGACAATTCTAGATTTTTTGTGATGAAAAAATGAAATAAAATTGGTCCTAATGTAGAAAAGCATAGTAGAGTATTTATTGTCTTTTTCTAACCTACAACGGAGCCATAGCTGTGTAGGAAGTGGAGCACAATGCTAAGACAAGCATCCTTTTGTGAGACAAGGAACATAAAAGCTAAATCAACCACTCAAATTCATCTGACAACCCCCTGATATACCCCCATGTTCAGGGATTGCACACAGTAATCTTTGAAGTCCAAATTTTTAACAGTGTATGTTAAACAGCAGAACGACAAACAATTACTTTAAACAGTGATATTGTGCTTGATTAAGGCATGAATCAGGGATCAGGAATGTCACATGTAAGTCAAATTTTTATTGAATAGTATCAATGGAAAATGAAAAGATCAAGAGAGACAAAAGGGACAAGATATTAAGTATATATTGCAGTACATTTTGTTGCATTTGCAATGTATATCTGTTTATTGATAATATTTTTCTATGGCAGATTTATTTCTATGAATCTTCACATTTTGCAAAGGAACTAAATTATACATGATGAACAATGATTGGCACATGACTCAGATGCAAAAATTGGTTTGATTTCAATGATACTAGTGTTTTTGAAGGCCAGCATCAAAAATTGTCTACATCATTTCTACAACACCTCCAACTGAGCCCTTAATTTCCATGGTGAGGTGAGCAAATGCACTTCAGTGGAAACTGGATCAACTATTGATCCCTGAGGTGTTTTGGCATATTTGTTGTCTGATGTTGAAATGATGGTAAGTTTTGGTGAAATATGAAATGTTTGATTCAAAGTTCCACACAAACTTAAATACTCTTTAATTTTTATATCAAAAGAGCAATTAACAGTTGCTTGAATGAAAAATGTGATGGGAAACGGATTTTTTCTTGGTAGAGAGGGATTATTATGTATATTTTGGGACAATTTAAGCACACAAACAATACCGTGATAATTAACCACTTTCTCCAAAATTTTCTGGAAGTATGATATGAATACAAGGCCCTGTCTTTCAGTAAGGACAACCACTTGATTTGTTGGAAGTATTTTCAGCACGGCTCATGCAAAGTGACAGCTTGTGGAAAACTGATCATATTGCTCCAAACAAAATGAACAATTGTCATCATTGCCTTAAAATACACTGTCCTTACCCAAATTATTCTCATTCATCAAGTTGATTGGAAATACCAAAAAACAACATGTCCAACATGTCACTGACATATTGAAAGGATGCTTGAAAAGTATCCAACTTTAGGGCAAAAAATTCTACTGAGCATGAAATTTTGTTTGTGTGGTGGTCTTAGAGCTTAAAAATGCACTAAAAAGTAAATGCCTTTTTGTTGGCACTTCTCTGGTACATTTTATGTTTAAAACTGGCTACAAAATTCAATCCCATTCCCATGAAATGTTTGAAAAAATTTTGGGTTGGTGATGACATTTACCAACATTTTCAACATTTTTCCATTATGACATCAAAATTTCCAACTAAGTCCATCAAATGTTCAAAATTTTGTACATTCCTGGCCATTCTGAGCTATACAATGTTATTCAATGCATAAATGGAATTTTGGAACAAAGTTGTGAAGTGGTGTAAAACTAGTTGGGATTGAGGGAAATGATTTTTATGTGACCATTTTTGGAAATATCATAGCTTTTTAGGAATAAGTATCAGTCTAGTTAGGCATGGGTCAATCATGCCAGGTTCACCATACTTGCCTATGACACAAGACATGTTACACTATAACATGCTAAAAATTGTACAATATGCAACACTACACTAAAATATTTGACACTTCGCAACATCATTTCTATGCTACATCATGCTATATCATACTATATCATGCTACATCAATCTGTAACATCTTTCATACAATAATATTATATGCATCAAAGATATATTGTATATTTAACAGTGCTAATGTCACCCAAACAGAATTCATTGCCCAATTTGCCCTTCTGGATAGAGCTTTTTTAACATCATACATTTTGGAAGCCTCTTATCAAGGGCAAATTTTTTATGGTTTCAAATATCAAAAAATGATTGCATGCTTATTCAATGCTTTGATGAAATGACTAAAATGCAAAATATAAAGGTGTGGATTGCACTGAATTCATGCACTAAGTCTTCAATTCATACCATGCAAAATACTGGTGAACTTATAAAATGATTGTATTTAAAATGATCTATTGAATACTGTTAATCTGACAAAAGTGGCAAAACAGTAATAATAATATTACAAGGTAAACAACATCATTGGCGATTTTGGCAGTGAATTATTTTGCAAAAATTCAGCAGATTTTCATTTTGTTGATGGTTGATGACTTGAGAACAAAAAACATATGTATAATACAGTCTCAAGTTATTACATTGGTCTTACAATGATCCCATTGGAGCACTACTTCAAGTAGAATATGTGCTATGGATTTCTAATGGCATGCGTGATAGTATCATAATTATTTTATGTTTTGCCAAAAATATTGATAGAGTATTAAATTTTGAAATCATTCAATTTCTAGTGCAAATAGGCTAATAAACAAGAAATGTTAAGTATAGATACCCTTAAAATCATCAAAATAAAATGTGATCACAAAATATCATAATATAAAAATATGTTGACTGAATTTTCCAGCCTCAGTTGGGTCTATTGCCTCTTCAGGCGAATCCCCATGGACTAGGGTGTGACATGACTTTGCCAGTATGGCCTGTGGGAGGCTTCACTTGCAACTTTGACAGTGATAGTTAGAGTCTATTCTTGACTGTGGGGGGGGGAACAATTGATATGCTACCTTGGTTGTCTTGATAACAGCAAGGTGGTCAAGATAGAAGACCATAGGGTTTTTGACCATGATGGATAGATTGATGGTTGTTAAGCATGTTTTCTTGTGATTCATAATTTTAATACCTCTAAATGGAATAGATTTGAAACATTTTTGGACATGTGCTTAGTTAGAAATGGCATAGGCATAATGTGAACATATCATTAGGTCAAAGATATGTCATTAAATTCCAAAATTAATAACATATTTGATGTTTCCATTTTTCCCATATTGTCTTTCTATAGAGGGTGTACCAAAGGATTACTCCAAAAAATCTGATATCTAAACTTTTCAGTGTATTTTGAGCCCATTACAATGAGACAAACTCAGTGCATGCAAAAAAAGAAAATCATATATTCCCCTAAAGTTTGGTATTTTTCAAACTTTTTTAATATGTTGGGACATGTGACATGTCAGTGTTGGTGGCATGATTTTTTGGGATATCATAACATATGATATTTCCATGGTTGGAAATATTATGTACAATATTGGATACTAAAAACATCAAAAAGGTAAATCAAATATGGCATATTAGGGAAAATGAAATGGAGTGTGCAAGGCAGATGGTCTTTAGTATTTGTACAAAGGAGACCAGCATGGATGATGTAAGAAGCATCCCTATGTCAAATTTCAGAACTACATCTTCAAAACACATTACAATCAACACATTGGTAGTGATTCAGAACTCATGGACATGATTTGCATTGGCAATATGTGGGTAATATACCATAGAAAGTATGATTACATTATACTAACTTAAATAGCTACTGAACATATTTAATATCAAGTTTTATATTTATTTCTAACAATACTGTCATTTTATTGATACAGGTTTTTGAAGGAGCAGCCCTCAGATCAAGGCATGAGAGCTGGCTAATGGAATAGTGCCAATGAGGGGTGAAGCGGCAATGGGATAGCTGCCATCACCCTATATCACAAAAATGTGTGACAATCAACAACATTTTTTATTTTCACTTGTTTGATATTTGTGTTGCACGAAAAGATGTGTCATGCACCCATGACTCATGACTCATGGTTTTGCATATTTTTAATTGATTATCTAAAAAATTAGAGATTTCATCAATTGCTGAAATACTAATTTATTCCATAGCAAAAATTCTACATTACTATCATACAACTAATTACCATGCTTGAGATGATCTTGCACACCACCAGAGTTCTATCATGTTCTTGCTCCATGACAGGACTGTTTCTCCTCTGTCTAAAACAGATGAGAGCAGGCAACACAACCTTGACACATGCCCAATGTCTCTATTCATTTAGATCGAGTAAAGCATAGTGTCCAACAATTCATCTCAAATGGATATCGCATAAGATGTGAAAAAAATATTAAATATTAGGTTGAACTAATAATTGGTTGATATTGAGACATTTGATACAAAACATATTTTTATTTGTAAATAATTCTTTTTCCTTTATTTGATGTCTCTCAAAGCCAAAATTTAACATCAATTGGCTGAGGAGGGGGGAGTTCAACCTTCTCCACCAGAGCAGTGATATCTGAGACTGAGGGAGGCAACCTTCTTGACCAGAGTAGTGTTGCTGCCTTGATAAAAACTGCCTTATGCTGTTAGTTACTGTGGTGTTGCAGTATTTTACTGGTTATTGCTATAATTTACCCAACATTTCCCAATAACATCAAATTACCAGATATGGATAGGAATTATTGTATTTTTTGCTACCCCATTAGTTTCACACCTCTAACTCATGAATTCTTGTTATATCGTTTACTGAAAATGTGGATTCATTTCCAGCCTTGGAATTAAGTACATTTACGGCACTAGGTAATTTGTGTTTAATAACAAAAAACAAAATAATAAAGCACAATGAACATCCACATTCCCTCTTCTCTCAGGCCTGCATTGCTAAACCCACAAATCCTTTCTACATCTGTGTGGCTGTCTTCCACACTGTCATGGCCCTGATGGCCAAGAAGTACTATGAAAGCCTTTTTACCATGAGCAAGCACAACCTCTTTGAACCATTATCAATGAGGAAAATGAATGTAAGTCCATACGGAATAGATGGGGTTGATTGACTTGGCTTGACTCAAGAGCCAAGAGCTCATCTATGCCATCATCAATGAGCAGTGACATGATGACATCAAGGCCTTAAGCTCCCTTTATATTTAAAATTGATCAATTGATGGGCACAATCTGCAAGCTAGGTGGAATAAAAACCTTGTAAACAAGTTTATCATCTCTGACAAGCCCCCTTTGACCATATATACCCATGAGGCTATGTTGGATAATGTAAGATGCTACAAAGAAATGAAGTGCATTGGTGAGGGCACCAAGACCAAAGTGTTTGTGGATGACTTAAACATCCACTCAAACTTTTGTGATGCCTGGAGGATATTTAATAACCTTACCCTAGAAAAAGATCTCAATACATGTTTGCAGTCATGCTGGAAAGCAAGATCTAGCACATGAAGTACAATGGACCATAAAAGGGCTTCACCTTTGAGACATACTTCTCAAGCACCACAAGACCAGGTAAAAACCATGCTAGCCCTCCAGAAGAAAATAAACTACATTGTGTGAGACCATGACACAAGATTCTAACATTTTATAAATTGCTTTGTGAACCTTTTGTTAGCCCAGGCCAAACTGACCCTCAAGACTAACCTCAACAAATATGCTGGCAAAAATTGACATTACTTTTGAATACAGGACAAGCTGCATGTCACACCACCAGGTGAATCAATGCCTGAATATTGCCACTGTCACCCCATACCCTCAAGACATGTGATATTCTAGATCATGAACTTGAGATGCTTGCAATATTTTCTTTGTCTGAGCAATAGACCAATCTCTCCAAGGACCTGTAGGTTGGTTGGAAAAGGTTGATACAACCAGCAAGGTTGTTGAAAGGGGCACAGACTGCCAATACCATAGTGAGAGTTGCAATGATAACTCATTGAGTTAAAGGACTTTGCTGCTTTAGTTGTAAGTTGTAATACTTTCTGGAAATGCAGTTTGTTGTAGTGATTTAAAAAGTACATCATATTATTACTATCAAGTCACTGCAAGTCCTTATGTGTTACACATGCCCACCACAGAGTACATCAAAGTGCTTTCATTTAAACTATTTTTTCAACAATATCATTGTGATTCATCAACATATGCCAGTATTAAACTTGATAAACAACACAAAAACACCTGATTAAATAAATAAATAAATAAATAAATAGAAATACTGCAATAAAACATATTCACCTAAATAATTTAATTATTCAATAATTTTTCACCTAAGTACTTTTTCTTTTTCCCTCCTAGTCTTTTTTCAAGAAGGACAAAATTATCCTTTGACCATGGCATCCACTATTTTGACAACCATATCAATTCATTCAAGATTTATTTATCCACATTACTCTGTTATGTTTTAAACAAAATGAACTAGATAAATAATTAAATATTAAGCTACAATGTTTAATTAAAAATTATAATGTCAAGTTTATGATAGTCTATGCTGCATTGTGTCAAGTGTGACTGGCTAAATAGCTGCCTTCTCACCCTCTGCAACAAACAAGCAACCATTATTGTTGCTTTGGGGGGAGCACCCATTGGTACAGCCATGACTGCAAGTATGGAAAATTGCAAAAAATTGTTTCTGCAATGGATGGCTGAGTCTGTTGTCATTGCTAAAGTTGTGGCAGTTTTTTGTGGCTCCCCTCCTATTGCGTCCTTGGGAGACCATGAGAGAAGAGAGTTGTGGTAGTTACTTTTTTCATTAGAATTATTAAATTCAAAACAATTGCAAAATGAAAGAAGAAATTGAGATAAATAGTCATGTGCTGTGGGTGTATGAGAAACCTCAGCCACATGACTCAAAGCAACAAACTGAAAAATTTTGTTGAGGTGAATTCAATAAACACTGTTTGTTGGTGATTACAATATCATTATGTCATCAGTTCTAATTATGATCAATATCATGGCCATGAAGCTAGGCAACTAGCAGTGAGGACACTGATCAGCCAATGACAAGGACAGGGATCAGAAAATTGGCACTAATGCCAAGAACCTGCACTCACAAATAATTCAAAAAAGAGATGGGTCAATGTCAGGCTCTGCCTGGACATGACATCACCAGCAGATGAAATTTTTATCCCCGTGTCACTGTGAAGTAATTATATAGTTTGTATAAAGATAATATTTGTGTTGAACTTGACCAATGTGATCATACCAGTGTAGTAGGCTCTAATATATTGGTTGTACATGACTGCAAGCACTGTACAGGTGTCTATGGATACTTTCTAAATCTATATACAATATCACTACTGTTGATGTTGTTGTTTTATATGACCACCTTGAGAAAGGGGATACATCAGTTCTGTTTGTTTATGCAGCCACTTTGATCCCCTTTGCTAAAAATATACTTCTATGGCCTATACAGTGCAACCTCAACAATGCATTGATTCATTAAATACCTGAGTTTTTGGTTAAGAACCCCATAGTAAATGATAATGTCATATCAATATCCCATCTAGCAATGGCATCCTGTTATTCTTACATCTCCTCATCAAATTCCAAGGAATCACATCCATATGCAACTTGCAACTTTGTCTGAGTACAGAGTGATGCCATACTAAAGTTTCACTTAACTGCTTATAACCTTAACTGGGACCCTGGATTGCAATCATTCTAATTGCAAGAGGGTAGTATACTCAATTATAGGGAAACATTTATTAGCCTTGTCACAATGACAATGGCATGTGACACAATACATGTTAGTTCATGGACTATTGTGTTACTGATGTCACTGGTGACCTGAGCTTTGGAATCTAAGTAGAATTTTTTGTAAGTTTTCTATCATAAAAATGTCACATTGGGCAGCTATCAGTCATGATAAGCTTACACTGATAAACATTATTTCTAACAAGTATCTTTGCTCTGCAATGATATGGAACTCTCAATGACAGATATAATACTTCAGCCTTGAGTAGAAATCATATACCAAAGTATTTACAAGCCACTCACAAATAAGTAAATGGCTGATGTAGAGGTACAGAAAGATATGCAGTTCTTTAAGGAGACTACTGAGGTTGCCTAGGTGCAAAGCTCATATAAAACAACAAAGCAAAAATGTTTGGTATTTATGTTATGGAAGTATTCAAAGTTTTGAGGTAAATGACATAGATATAAAATCTATATGTAGACATTAATACACAATATGTTTACAGAATTTTGTTGATGGTGTGTCTTGAAGTGAAATTTGTTAGAATGTTAGAGTTGCAAAAAAGGGCATCCCCTAACTGTCTACAACTGGTCTAATGAATGTTTGTTGGACAATCAAATTAATTGAATTTGACTTATGATTGAATATTTAATTTATTGGATTCTAAATGGTTCTAAATAAATTTATCAATTAGCCAACAATACTAGATGATTCAATAGTATAAAATAAGATAAAATAAAATGGCAAGCACGATGAACAATTATAATGAATTCTCTGCATTCTTAATATTGGCATGTTGTAAATTTCTGACATTTTTCATTCTGATCTTCCAATTTGAGGTGAATTTGGGATTGAAACATTGTACCTTTTACTTTGATTTTGGTGCAAAATTGCTGTAGAAAATGGAACTCCATGAAATGAAGTAACCAGGTTGTTCTGAATAAGTACAATACTTCATATTCCAAAAAAATCACACAAAAAGGTATGAAATTAAAATGACAAGACCACCATGCAACTTGCTCCCCTTTGTAATTTGCCCTTGCCCCCCCCCTGCTGTCATCTCCATCCTTCTTCCCCTCTGCAATGACTTCCCCTCAACCTTTCCCCCCATTATATCTCCCCCAGCAACATCTCCTGACATCTCCCCTTGCCAGCTCACGCCACCACCTTCCTCCCTGCAAAGTCTGCTCTCATCATCTTCCTGTGGGACATCTCCCCCCACAATATCACTGCCTCACAGCACCTTGCAATCTCACAGTCTCACATCACACTGTCTCCTGCTGCGACATCTCCCCCTGCTTGGTTTCCCCCAGCAAAATCGCTGTCTGATGGCGCAACATCTCCCCCTGCACCAAATACCATTGGTGTCTTCCCCAGCGACTGTCCACCCTGCAACATTGCTGTTTCATGGCGCAACTTCTTCCTTGCAATGTCACTTTCTCACAGCACAATGTCTACCATTGACATCTCCCCCATGATGCTGCCATCTCATGGCACAAAATATCTCCTGCAACTTCTCCCCTACAACATCTGTCATTGATATCTCACCTAGAAACTCAGCCATCTCATGGTGTCCCCTGCATTTTTTCCACCTCATGGCACAACATCGCTGTTCCCCCCCTGATGTTGCACAATATCTCTCACTGCTACATCTCTCCTTACTCTCTCACTTTGACAGCTCAGCATATCTCCCATTGCCATCTTCCTGTGCCACCACCTCTAAAAGTGCTGTCTTTCACTC
>JALLPE010001795.1:0-10964 GCA_036940025.1 Conticribra weissflogii
TTTTTTTCACTTCTCATGACTGATTTTGTTGTTTGAGTTGTGTGTCTTTGTTTGTTGTCTTGTGACCCTGATGTCATTTGTGGGATTGGCTAGTTCCTTCTTAGTTGTCATCTGGCTTCTGGCCATGCAAATGAATCTTCCTTTTTTCTGGAACTTTTGTGTATTTTTGAAGATAGTTTTTGATAGAATTCTTAAAATTTTAGTTCTTTTTAACATACAAAAATGCCAGTGATAATGTGCTAAGTTTAAAATCAAACTATTTTGATTTTATGCTATCTAATACTACCACAGTACTACAACTAAACAACATGTCATGTGTCATTGTTGTTGTGTCTCTTTTACTCTTTGTCATGTGACGTTTTCATCAGATGTTGTCAACTTGTCAGGACATGTCACCTGTCATTGTTGTTGTCAGGTTGTAGCCTGGATTGGCAACAAACAACAATTCCTACTAAGCATCAACCGATGAAGAATATGAAACTTTGTATTATCAGTATTTGACAAATCTTTTTGTCAGCATTTAGTTGATGGAGATACAAGCCTGTGGGAATCCATACATTCCTTTCCTAATTTTCATGTAGACAAGGCACCTTTTCTTCTTTGAGAAAAAAACTGATCAATGAGTAGTTGTGGCATGAGTTTGATTGGCATTCACAAGTGTTTGAAGTGCCCCATTGGAATGTTTTTAAGCTCTTCACATCAGTTTTACATATGAAGTACTGATAACACTATTTTAAAGTATTTTGGAAGTGACAAGGTCTGCTGTTCATGTTTTTACTTCATGTGGATGTTCATTGAAGGTTCCTGCAACTGTAATTCTTCCTCTGTTCAGGTCAGTTTTTATATATTTGTTGCCTTACTAGGAGTAATGAAGAAATTTCCCAACCAAATCAATGAAGATAGTTTTAGTTTTTGCACCTGCAATAGCTTCCCAAAGATGATGGTAATTGTTGTTTCTGGTTTGTCATCCAGTTTGGTGCAGGTTTTTTAGATAAATGTGGAATTACCCTTGACTATGACAAAAGTCTTGTCCAGTGGATGGAATACCCTATTCTGCTCCAAGACACTGCTGAATTTTTTCATAGAATTGCTATTCTGCTCATTTTACTCCACTTGAGGTTACTTTTGAAGAGGACTATTTTGGCAATGTCCATGCTGACTCTTTTGCAACTTACATCTTTGATGTTGAATATGAACAAGTCAACATCCACAATGTTGCTTTCAACTAACACCACCTTTTGCTTGATCAGCTACAAGACCTACTCAACATTTTGTCAAAATACAAAAATTATTTGATTGCTCCATTGGAGTCTATCCTCATAAAAAGTTTACATTGACCTCAAACCCAGAGCTAAACTGATGCATCACAGCAATTGCCATGTCTTTCACGTACACCAATTAACTTTCAAAAAGGAACTCTACAATGTTGTCAATTTGGGTATTCTTGAACCTTGTGGGGCCTCTGAATGGGTATCCCCCTTCATTATTCCTAAAAACGACAGATAAGTTTGACAAATCAAATAGTTACCCTCATTGAATAAGGCTATTCTATACAAACAATATCCTTTACCCATCACAGTTATGTTAGACAAAATATCTGGGTACAATTTTTTTAGCCAAACCCAACATCTCTAAGCAGTATCCTATATTTGAGCTTGAAAAACCAAGCCAAGAGCTTTGTGTTATCATTTATCAATACACCATTTGGCAAGTACAAATATAAATGCCTCCCTATGGGACTCAAATACACCCTTGAATTTACCCAGCAAGTCATGGAAATTGAAGACACCATTGTCTATCTCAACATTATTGATGCCTTTTCCTTCACTTGGGAACACCCCATGTTACTTCTTGAAAAAATATTACAATGGTTGGAGGCCAATGGCTTCACAGTCAATCTGCTTACATTCAAATTGGTCATTCAGGAAGCTGATTGACTCCAATACTTGCTCACACCCACAGGTTTAAAATTGTGGTGTAAAAAATGATGGTTTACTACAGATACAGAAACTGAAAAATCTTTTGCAAATGCATGGCTTCATTGGTGCTGTCAATCACTACTGACACATGTGGCCCCAACATGCACACATTCTGGCACCTTTTTCCAGGAATATTCTGTGAAGACAACATTTTGTTGGATACCTGAAATGGACCTTGCTTTCATATCCATAAAAACACTTATGACACAAGATTGCCTCCTTGTTTATCCTAAACACAACAAACCCTTTCACATTTACACTGATGCATCCAGCTATCAAATGGGAGTCTACATTGCCCAAGACAATAAACCTGTGGCCTTTTGGTTCAACATACTTAAGGATTCCCAGCTGAAACATACTGTTGGTAACAAAGCACTTCTTTCCATTGTCATGGTTTTGATGGGGTTTTGTACCATGCTCCTTAGAGCCATCATACACATCCATACCAACCATATCAACATTACCACTAACAACACCACTCATGACTGTCTCATTTGATGGCCCAATTATGTTTGCCAATGATCCACTCCTCACCAAATTTTTTCTACATTTACCACCCTTAGCAGTACAGTATAGAAATCCAACCAATTATTAATAGATTTTTATCAATTCAAATGAAACTGATAAATTAATCTTATTTTGTCAAAAATTTCCAGATAGATATTTCAATAATCTTGATGACAAAGAAATTATTTGTTTTTTTGATGCCTGGTGATGATTGTGATGCACAACGGACATTTGCCTGGACCAACTCTATGATTTAGCCCACACTCCACTGGTTCCATGCCATGCTTGGACACCCTGGATCCTGACACATGTGTGCTACACTGCAAGCCAGATGTCACCACCCTCATCTAAGAGTGCACATTAAATGCTTTGTGTGTAACAAATGTCAGCATGCTAAACCCTCTGGTCCCAGACATGGGTTACTTCAAGACAAGGATATTACTGGTGCTATTTGGGAGGAGGTTGCAGTTGATCTCATTGGCCCATGGCCTGTGTCAACACCACATGGTTTTGTGGAATTCTTTTCCCTCATCTGCATTGACACCACTACTAATCTTGTCAAGTTTACACAAATCTTAGAGAAATCTGGCAACCATATTGCTACCAGTTTTGAGCACACCTGGCTCTCTTGGTACCCTTGACCAATGCAAGTCATCCATGACAATGGAGGAGAATTTACAGGTTTTACTTTCCAACAGCTTTTATGCTTGTTAAACATTAATCCACTCCCAACAACAAACAAGAACTTGCAGGCAAATGCATTTTGCAAGTGAATGCATCAGACTGTTACAACTGTGTTGAAAACACTTTTGCTTGCCCAACCCCCACAATCATACCACCAAGCCTTGTTACCTGTGGGCAATACCCTGGCCACTGCCATGCATGCACTGCATTCAATGGTTTCAACAATGTTGCAAGCCACACCTTGAAGACTTGCATTCTCTCAAGACATGTTTCTCAACATTCCTCTTCTTGCAGATTGGCATGCCATGCTTTCACACAGAGAGCAATTGGTCAATGATATATTGCTACATGATAAGAAAAAGTAAATCAACTTTGACTACCAGATTGGTCAAAATGTTCTCAAATACAATTAAATGCTTCAAGGCAAATTTAAACCAAAAACTACAGGACCCTTTGACAATCTTCCAGTCCACTCCAACGCTACTGTGATAATTTGCTTGCTACCTGGTATTACTGAACATCTCAGTGTTTGCTTCACTTTGCCATACAGGGAACCCACACCTTAGTAATCTTGTTTGGAATTCATTTTTCTTCCTCATCGAAAATTGGGAGGGAGATTGTTATGTCCAGTTGCGCCTCTCTCAGGATTCCAGGTAATCCTCTTGTGTAGATTCATGTTCCTCCTACTAAGCTTCTTTGTGACATCATGAGCATGTGCCATGGATGTGCCCCTTTGTCCTTCTCTTCTATTGTCTTTGTGTTTGCTGAATGCCTTGTCAAGTATTGTTGGATGGCAGTGACATTGAGTCATGGCCACCCAATAAATGATAATTATTGATGGCTGTGATCCATCTTGATGTGGGTGGAGAAAAGAGACATTGGTGGTAGATCTTGATTGAGTCCTGTTGTGTTGAAATCTGCATGATGTTTGAGATTGATTCAAAAATTTGGATTTTTTGATTGTCAGTATGTTCAAATTGTTGTTTGTATTTTTAAGGTATGTTTTTTTGGAAATTTTAACATGTTGTTATCATTTGATGGAGTGGGTGTTGGAGTAGTTCAAAGAAGCAATATCCATTGTTCATAGTTTGGTCTTTTCATCTTGCAGCTGCAGTAGGATGATTTTGTTTTTGAAGCAAACATGACAATTGGTGGCATCATATTCTACTCTGCATCCAACAATGTGGACAATTTGTGTATTTAAAGGGAATAGTGGTATGTACAGGAGGCAAATGTGTGGATAAAATTGTGTAACCATCAGGGAAGGCGATTTGCAGTGGGTTCATTGTAGGTTGTTTGTTAATCATTGGTCACAAGTCCAGTTGTCCCTAGACAAAGATACCATAGTCCATTGATGTCTGAATTTCCTAGGTCATTTTTCTGTTGCAAATATTTTGTATGCATTGGAGTGTACAATGGTTTTGCCATCATTGTAAACATTATTATCAACATGAGTGATTAGTTTGTTTATTTGTGAACAGTTGTTATTTTTTGAGTGGGGTCTGCATTAGATGAATGGTTCACATTGGTGTTAGATTCTGCATGATTATGCCCTGTCACACCAAGAAGTCAAGTGTGCTGGATAGGATGTCCAGGTTGACCAGGCGGCATTGTTTTGTGTGCTAGACAAATACTTTGATCACATAAGAGGTGTGCATGGCTTTAGTTACAAAAGGATTATGATTTGGTTTGCATAAATCCCATGGACAGTTGAAGACCTCATGATCAGTAATATAGCCACAACTTAACCAATAGCATCAATTGTTGACTTTCTTGAATGGGTTTGGGGTTGACATGTTGTGGAATTCCAAATCCTTTGAGTCCACCATATCTTCAATATGTGTTGTTTTGTGCTCTGTTATTGCATCCATATCCTTGTCTACCTCTTGCTACTTCAAATCCATAACATCCTCTTGTGATATGGTACCTGTCAAAGCCAGGGGATGGAAGTGTCCATTGGTTAATGTTGGTTGGCATCCCATGACATGGTCCTAATGGCATGTATTGTTGAGGAGTGGGTAAACTGATTGGGAATTGGGAGTTGAGCTATTGCTGTTGGTGGAGGCCAGTTTGGTTGAATGCTTTGTGTGGCATAAATAGAGGATAGTGGTCCATTGTCATCACAATGCAGTTTCATTTTTTGTAGTGCAATAATTCATTTGGTGCTTGATTGTTTGGAGTTTCTTCATGGTGGTATTTCGGTTTGACTGCATGGTTTGGTTCATTTTGGAGAGTTGGCTCATGGTATCATTGTCTTGTGCACATTGAGCTGTAAGGGTGGTAACAGCTGTGTTGAATTCAGAGATTGAGTTTTCATCTGTTGCAATGTTGGAATGTGTTATGTTTCCTGATAAGCACCAGTAAGTTCTACTTCTTTCTAAGCAGTGACCCAGAACTTTTGAATTTGGACTAATTGGTGATATTGGTGTTATATTGGCAGTAGAACGCACATAATTCATCTCTAAAAATGACTGTATTAGTGATATTGTTCAGTGCATACATTATGAGACAAGGTAAGTTGTATGAAAGATTTGCACAGAGGACAAAGATCTGGGAATTTTCAATTTTGAAAAGTATTTCAATTGGATTATTTGGGTCCCAGGGTGCTTTGATGGTATCATCAATTTTGGCAATATCTACTTTAGTGTGCAGTCATAAGTATAAAATAACTCATTGACGAGTTCACATGCAGTGTAGTTTCCAAATCCACAATTTCCAATATGTTGTACTGGTGTGAATTCATCAGGGATGGCTTATTTGAGTGCTGTATGTAGAGTGTGTCCAATGTTGATGAATGAATCAAGTTGATTTTTTGGGCTTGTTGGTAAAAGAGCAATGACATTCTCATTCTACATTTGTTGTAGTGGAATTTCCAATGTCATTGGGTATTGCTCATGCATTAGCTGGATCTTGCCATAAGTTGGGTTCTGAGGGGGCATCTATTTCTGGTTGCATAAACATTCTGGTCCACCCAACCTAGTTGGGTAAGTCTGAAGTCCAGACTTCTCAAAATTTAGAAACATTGACACCAACTCTTGACATGTCCAGACATGTTGAAAAAACTCAAAAAGTAACAAACTTTAGAGCAAGAAAAACATACTTCCAAGCATGGTTTTTCTTTTTTTCATAAAATTTACACTTCTTGCCCCAAAGAATTCAAAAATTCAATAAAAATGAAAAGTACCAATTTTTTTCCTAGTCATCATCAGGTACATCCTACTCACAAGGATTCTCCAAAAACCGATGCTGCAACAAATTGCTAGTGTCATTGGAATTTTACAACATCTGGCCAACATTGCAACATGTTCAAGACATATCTACAACTTTCCAAATTAAGCCATCTAACAATTGACAATTGGATGGAACGGATCATACTCAGACATGTTTTGATCATTTTATCTGATTTGAGAAGGTGGTACATATTAAGTCATGGTTCAACTGTTGGTAGGGTGCCTATAGTAGATATTGGATTGTAATACTCAATATTGGCACTCATGATTACATGAAGGGGAGTTAGATTGAGGTCTCAAGAGGGGAGATGTATTACGGCTGATCAAAGAATGAAATAATTTGGATACTGATATTTCATCAAGATGGTGAGTGCTTTAGTTGAGACTGTTGAAATGGACACTTAGGCCATGGTCAAGTTATCTGATGTCCAAACTAATGCTATGGGCTATTGGTTATTGGCAGGCAATGGGTGCCATGCTAGGTGTCTAAGCACAGATGTAAGCCTCAGGGTATGTTGGCTTGGTGACCAATGTGTCATATTATGGTTACTGTATCCATGGGCAATAGTTCCAAAAATCTTGTCCACAAGCAATTCAACCATTTTCTAAAATTCACTGATAGTAGGGGATTAATAGCTAATCCTTTTTTCCAGATGCCAATTTTTCCAGGATATATAGGCATGGTTGGTCTTGATTGTGTTAATAGCAGAGTTGAGTGTGTGATTTTGGTTGCCAATCGTCTCATAATGTGGCAGTAAAAATTGCAATCTGAGACTGCTCTTTCTACAATCAAACCTGAAATTTATCAGACTGAGTCATTGCTGTTACAAGGTTTCCCATTATATACCAAGTCAGTATCATAGAAAAAGTATGTGCCTTGCCATGATTTTGACTCAGCTCTTAATCTATCAAAACATTGCAACCTCAATTCACCTCTCAACACAAGCAATGTAAAAAGATGACTACTTTTTTACATGAAATTTTGAAGCATGGAATTGAGATGCTCAGAATATTCACTACAGAGCAACTAGAAGATTTATTTACCAAAATTGTTCCTTCAGTAGATTTTGAACATCTAAAAAAGACATTGATGGGATGGTATAATTTGACTTCATGATTCTTGAGATGGGTTGTTGATAATGCCTTGGGATGCTGTCTTTTTGCCAAAAATATCCTGAAAGGATTGTTTTCGATATCAACTTAGTCAAGATTGGAATGACATTCTACTTAGCCTCAACTTCCAGATTTGTACTATGTTGATCAAATGTTGGCATATGTTTGTAAAATAGTGGCACAAAATATTCTTTTGAAAAAAATCAATGTAATTAAATTAGAAATATTTCCTATATTCTTACACAAACAATGAATACAAAGGAATTAGAAACATTTTTCTATGTTGCCATGAAAACAATCAATTCATCAGCATTAAATGTATTTTTCTATGAATCATGGTTGGAATATAAAAATTCTCTTTTGATCATATAAGTAGTCCATGACAGATGCAGCTAGATGAGGCTATAATTACAACCTCCCAAAAAGTCTTTTTGGGGATACTTCAGCCCCTCTGCAAGTTATTGGATACTTCAGAGTTTTAGTACATCTGTTGACCTGATTTATTTTCATCTTGAAAGTTAGGGAAAACTCCAAGTTAAAGCCAAGAAATGTTGATCAAAACTGAAGGAATCATTTCTTTCAGAGGATCATTTACCAATCAAATTCTTGTAAAATAAAGAAAGCAATGGGTTGACAAGCTTTTGCTTAGTCAAAATTTCAAAAATGATCATTTGCAACTTAAAAATCATTATGATACTTTGTTGTTGGCTTTTGAACAATTTGGTCATCATTTTTGGAGCACTGTGAGGCAATATAACAGTTTTAAACACTTATCAGAGCGAATAAGCTTGAAAGAAATTTTTTGAGAATTTTTTAACCACCAGATGGCTAATTATCAGTATTTTTTTCAACATAGCTCAACTGATAGATGCTTGCATGTCCCTAATATTGCCTGTAGTACTTGTTCAAATGAATTTATGTTTTAAATGGCATCATGTGGGCCAAATGTGTACCTTTGATATATACTGTCAAGAATATGCAGATGGAGCTACAAATAGTTGAACCTTGTTTGAACTTAATGTTGCCCAACCAGTTGAGGGTAAAAATGCTGACTGTCTGTATAAACTATGAAAATGTCATAATTTGTTTTGTGCTACTGTAATATCAATGCATACTATTGTTCCTCTTGAATGTGAAGCTTCAGCATTATGGTCATAATTGCAGCTGCAAATATCTTCTTATCATTTTGGACTTCATCTTTCATTTCTTGTATTCAATTAAACTTTGTGAATCAATTTTCTGGCATCTTTTCATTATTATTTTTTCCTCCAAACTAGGAAAGAGACCATGCCAGCATTTGTTGAAAATAAAGAGTACATTAATACTAAGAAGTCTTTTGTTTCCTGATTTTGCCATCCATCAAATCAAGGATTAGGAGACTGATTTTGGCATCCTGAGAAGGAGAATTTAACAGGTATTTTCAACAACTGCACATAATGATCAATCAAACTCATTGAAGGACATTTAGTCAAGGAAATATGCCCAAATGGATTGTTAATTCTGTTTGGGGTGCTGTCATCATTTGTTTCATTGCTATTGCCATTTTGTTTGACTGAAAAGACTCAGCTTCCAAAATTGTTGCATTTGTTGTTGTAGAGATATGAAGAACCATTTTCAATACCATGTTATTCTAGGCTTTTTCAGGACCACCTATTTTTGGGGCAAGGCATCCCAATCACAAAACTTGCCATTTTCTTCAGATACTTGTAGATTCAAGAGAGAGAAATTTGTGTAATTAATTCAGTAGATATAATAAAACACCCACCCGCGTGAAAAAATCATTTCTCATAAGACGACAATATCCATAGAGAGAGCGACTTAAATGCCCCCCACCAATAATAATGTGAGATACATCGGATATCAATGATGTCTATTTGATCAGCCAATACCTACTATGAATGAAAACAATTTGTTTCGCGAGAACTGCAAATATGGTACACAGAAAAATTTAATATGGAAAACATGAGTGAAGAAAAAAATTATCGAGAAAAAATTACATCTATGAAAGTAAAATGTAGTCAAAACTCAGAGTATTGTACGCATTCTTCGACTACGGCTGTCTTTGTCAAATTGGTAGTCAAGACTCCNGCGCGATGAATTCGTCTTGCTCATAGTACGGCTGAATCCCTTTTTCACTCCTTGACTTCTGTCCCACGCCAATAATTTTTCATGACTCTCCTTGCTCTGAGTGATAGCTGCCTCGAGTCTGTTCAATCTGGAATATTGTGGGTACTGCGGCAACTTCGCTTCAATGACACATGACGAAATATTGTCATTGTGGATACTTTCCCTGTATTCACAACAATCGGAGCCCGGCGTCACAACCACTGTGTTCGGAATAGAAGACTTCGCTCGTGGAGTCGCCGAAAGAGATGTCGAATAAGGAATGTTGTCTAAGGGCTTAGTGTCATCAATGTCGATGTCGTCAAAAAATCTTTCTCCGTCAATGCTGAACAGCGAGTCGTCGTCGCTAAGATGCATAGACAAGCTGTCATCCTCTCCGTCGATTTGAAACAAGCTGGACTTTCCATGAGGGAATGATGCGCACGTGATGATAGGATTGGAATGCATCTCGGAATCTCGAGTGGGTGGGAGAGGGAAGTCGATGAAGTCAGGGGTGATTAGTGTCAAGAGGTATAAGTTACTACTATTTTGAAAATATTTTTATAGACGATCTTCGCGCTTCCGACCAGAGTGCAGAGGCCTGGAGATGGGTATCGTACCCAACAAAGAAAAAATAGTTGATATATTTTTTGTCTAGTATCATAATCACTTCATAATGTAGGGTACGTTTTCACAGTAAACACTATGTCTCCAATTGAGTACCATACACGTTCTTTACGACAAATAATACGAACTAGCCACAACAAAACAATTACAACTACTCAGGGATGCCACTTTCGCAAGAGGTTATTGTCTAGAACCAACGATGTCAGAGTTCTTACGAATTCGAGCAAAATCAATTCTATGCGTGTAAATAAAATAATACTACGATGTGATGCTTTCAAATTATGCCGCACCCAGCCCTCATTTTTTAGTGTATCATACAAGAAGATAAATATGCGAACAATTTTACTTCTTATCCATCCGGTATAAGTTCTGTCCAAACGGTACTGTATCCAAGTCTTAGGCAATTGAGAAGCTCAGAAGCAAGAAGATAGAGACCGTCATCCCGGGACCGGAGGTGAAAGGATACAGATTTTCGAGGGTCATAATTCATAAGTACATACTTTTTAAATTACTTACACTCGCATCTAACTCGCAGAGCCACTGTACTATATTGCACTGTGTTAAACAAAAAGTCACTAGGGTACAGAAGGTAGTACTATTTTTATATCAAATAGCAACATTTTGGGCACATTCTCTTACATCAATGGATTTGAGATATTGTATCAATAGTGGGACAGAAGTACGAAAAATCCGCGGATCTCATTGCCTCCATCAAAGAAGA
>JALLPE010001796.1:0-10961 GCA_036940025.1 Conticribra weissflogii
CATCATTAAGACTGCAAGGTGGAAATGGAGAAAGTGGATTGCACCGCTCTCATGGAGAGAAGGTGTGCTGTTGAGTTTTTTGTTGTTAATTTGAGTGTATTGTGATGTCATAATGGATGGCAGAAGAGGATTGAGTCATCAACACAAAACAAATAGTAAGAGAGGAAAATTAAAAGTGTTTCACCTTTCTCACACATTATGAGGCAGGTGCAAAAGAGGTGTGTGTTGCAAGTGGGAATGGTGCATTGTGGATGACAAAAGAGGTCAATATTTGCTGATTCATCTCATTGCATGAGTTCAAGAAAGGATTTTGAGTTAAACTAAGAGCAGTCAGCTCTTGCATGTGTGGGTGTCATTGTATATGACCCCATCCCAAGTATATATTTGAGTGAATGTGAACATAGTTGGCAGTGCCAACAGCATGGTGATTTTGTGGTAAAAAGTATTTTTCTTGCATAGCATTTGGTATTGCTAGCAGCATGATGATAATTCTAAAAAGGTAACTCATGGAGTTTGATATGGAGTGTGTGGCATTACCCAGAGCATGGGTTAATAATTCTAAAGTATCATTACTCTTGGAGTATCTTATGATGGTGACAATGTGCTCAACCCAAAATTGATCATGGTTGATTAATTTCAACTGGAATTTTCCCCATATGATTAGGTAATTACCTGTGATATACACATATTTGAGTGATGTAAAAGTTTATTACTTTAGAATTATGAGAATGTGGGTGTAGCACAAAGCAGCAATGCTGCAGCCATTGAATCATATCTCAGCAAGGCTATGAGAAGGATAGGTTCACATGGTGAACCTGATGTCACTAAAAGACAGAGAGACAGGAGGAAGCGGGATCCACCAAGGAGAATTCCTGGAAATCCAAGGTAAGCAAACCTGGGCATAATAGTGGTAACAAAAGACTTGAGTGACTGAGATTGGAACACTAGGCCATCAGCTATAGTTTCTTCTCTTGTCCCAAATATTTTTATTGTCCTATTCTCCCCCCCATGTGTCATAATGAGGCATTTAAAGAAAATTGTGCTCCGTTTTTCTTGTTGATGTGTCTTGACAGTGTCTGTGAACATGTTTTTTCACAGTAACTTAAGAATGTTCCATTTAGTTTGCAGCATTTAACTTTCATGATCCCTACACCTGTATATCTGTCATTACACTGCATGTATCAATTGACACTACCAATATAATATATCTAATGATATGATGTTTTCGATAACAGAAGGACTTGCTGTGAGCATCATAAGAAACAATGCATTTTTCCTAATTCATAGGAACCAAAAACCAGGCTATTAAAATTCATTGCATCACATCATATGGAAAAAGAGGGTACAATGATTGATTCATACACCAGCTGCTAAGGATATTGGATGTTGGATGTTGGTATGAATACTGAATGCTTCATTTTATGTATAAATCAATATGATTATTATAATTAAAGTTTTGAATGTCATCCATGTTGTGCTATAGTGATAGTGTGTAAAGAATCCACTTTTCACTCTGCCCACTTTACAATAAAAAGAATACTTGAAAGAACTTTCCCCATCCATTTGTAATGTTGTATCTTGCAGCATCCTATGACCATGGTTGTCTGGTGATGAACAATGTTGTGATGCCTCTACTCTCTTTGAGAAGAGGAATGAGTGTAAAATATATTTTATTGACAAACATATGTAATATATATGGGGCATGGGCGGGGACTGATGCATCTCACCATGAAAAAGGTCGAATTGTATGGTGCGCTATGACCTATTTTTGTAAAATATCACATCTTTCGGGTACAATGTGATTGTTTTTTGTAAAGATTCCTTCAAAGAAAGTGATGCGAAGAAACGTGACCATTTTGACTATGATGTTTCCTATTAATTCCTTTGTATAAAATCGAATCTCTGGCGATATGTTATAGTTCTCTTGGTCGCTTGTAAATATTCATGTCTGAATACTTCTTTCTCATGTGAAGTAAAATCAAACAACGGATCTTTCACTCTTGTCTTCTACTGGTACTACCGTATCATCAGGTTGTGATCGTATGATTTTTGTACGAGTTTCATCGTTTCTCACCGCTTTCCCACGCCCGCCCCCAGAATCAGTAGACAAAAAATACCAATCCATCATTGAATACATTCCCCAATTGTCGTCTTCACCATCGCCCGTCTCAACCTAGAGTGTTATTGCTACATCGCACTGAGATACCTTTCACCAAATTTCAACTCCTGAGTCGCAACCATGGCTTCTGATCAGATCCGACAAATGGTGAACTTCATCCTCCAGGAGGCTCACGAAAAGGCTAACGAGATCCGAGTGAAGGTAATATTGTCCATGTAGTGATATCTTCAAAGCGCTCAGCAAACATGTATTTGCTGGGTGTCCATATATTACGTGTCAGTTTCGACGCTGTCGCGTTTGTCATCTAGATTACTTGTGCTCTTGTAACGGAGAGCGTTCTTCTTACCTGCGTTACCGTTGATTTAACGAACTAATTTTGTGCCGTCCTCACCGCCCATCGCATGTTGTCTCTGCATTCTCACATCATAGACCGAACATGACTTCAACCTCGAAAAGCAAACTCTCGTCCACGAGGCCAAACTCGCCGTCCAAGACGAGTTTGCGAAAATGGAAAAGGATCGTGAGGTTCAAGAGCGCATCCAACGATCTGCGGAGATTGGTCAATGCCGTCAAAAGAAAATGACTCTTCGTGACGAGCTACTTGTGTCCCTCATGAAGGAGGCCTCGTCGAAGTGTAAGATGGTGGCATCCGGTGCGAACTACCCCCAACTTTTGCAGAAACTGATTGTGCAAGGCTTGATCAAAATTGAGGAGATGGAGGTAGTGGTTTATTGCCGTAAGGATGATGTAGCAACGGTGAAAAAAATTGTCCCCGCCGCTGTGAAAGAATACGTGGAAATTATGGAGAAGGAGAGTGGTATCAAGCTCCAACCTAAGGTGACTGTGAATGAGGACAGGTCAAAGGATTTGCCGGAGTCTTCTAATGGGGGAGTCAAACTTACCGCTTTGAACGGAAAGCTTGTTTGCGATAACACCATGTCTTCGAGGTTGGCTCTGGTTTACGAGGAGCTTATGCCCTCGATCCGTGCAATCCTTTTCCCTGAGGACCAGTAAATTAGAGGATCATGTAGGGGGATAATATTCGGGGGAGCCGCGGGTGGATATTCGTGTGGCGGACACTCAGCACTACCTCAATTTTATGTGTTCGATAATGCGTTATAGAAGTTTTGACTACTAATTTACGGTTGCAACTTTGTAAAAATGGGGGTTATTTTCAGGGATAATGTCCGTCAATAAGTGATGTGAAGCATTGAATGAGCGCAGCGGACGAAATCGCTTCCTGAAAAGTGGTCCCAAATTTACGGTCTCGTCGAAACTACTGAAACATGAAAACTGACATAACTGGGGCTGAAGCGAGTCAACACTGGGTGCTATTTTCTCCGTTCATGCCAACTTTGAAGGATCCTGTACTCTACCGGCGTCGACATAACTTGCACACAGCTTGCATTAGGATTTTGTTTTCAAGTAGTACGAAATTAGTGAAGGCAAGAGGAGAACGTGGAAGCTACACTGGAACAAACCCGTTGAAAACTTGAATGAAGAGATTCCACAAGGATTTGTTCCTTCTCTTATTTCTATTCTCATCGTGTCTACAACTCAAGTGTATTATATATTATCATTCTTTGCACTTCCAATTATAACCGATTCTGGCCAAACATCACCCCTCCCACAGGTCAAATCTGTCATGTCTTGCCCAGCTTTCCTCGGATGTAAAACAAGCTTCCAAACCAAAGAGTATCTTGGTCTCATCCCAGCTTCGACATTTGGAGCAACCACCTTATGCGACACATCCTGATCCATGATTACACACCGCCGCGGACGAGGTAAGACTCGATACGTTTTGTCAGTTGGTGGATCCAAAAACTCCGTAGGGGCTCCCCACTTATCTCCATCCCATTCATCATTCAGATACAACAAACAACTTACAAAACGTGGTTTACCCCTCGATCTATTGGGATACACACCGAATACATCCGACCACGGAGATGCCGGAACCTGTAAAGGATCTGCATCAATATGATAACTGAAGGAATCGCCATAAGTCGGTGCATTGGCCGTCAAAGGCGATACGCATTCTCCGAACACAGCTTCGGGGAGACGAGAAACTATGAAACCGGGAAATAATTTCGTCAGTGTGGATTCAAATTCTAGGATCGCGGGATGACGTCCAAAACATATATCGTTGACGGCTTCGTCAGATAAACCCCAGCATGAGGGTGCTTTCATTTCAAAACCTTCGTCGATTACATCGACAAGACCACCTCGAGTCCATCGGCTTGGATCAGGTCCGTTTTTTGTATCATTCCATTCTTCAATTTCGGAACTTTCTGGGTAGCCTTTGACGATGTTTAATAATCTCTTGCGTAAAGATTCATCTAGCAAATTGTCGAATACGATGATGGAACTTGTATCAAATAGACGATTTCCTGGGCAGTCCACATCTTCGATCATGGCTCCGTCTAATTTTATGCTCAATGCCGGAATAAAAAGGCCGTCGATTTCGGGTGCTTTGGCAGATGACATTTCCACCAACTCATCTCTCAATCCGTAATCTGTCACTTCTTTTTCAATCACATTCTCCAAGTCTAAGTTATCCCCACAGGATTGAATTGCCACAAGCACGGGCTGCGTCAGTGGAACTCCCGAGACGCATTCCTTAAAATATCCCAAAACCTGCATCAAGAACTCATCATTGTCGACCTGAAAACCTTCCGGAAGACCCTCCACCTCAATCGATAATACACGCCCCAATGCTCCCGGAATGGAATTGGGCCTGCATGGATTTTCGGAGACTTGAATATCATCGTGGTGAAAGGAGAGGCCGAAGTCGTTGGAGGCGGAGGAGAGTGTTCGAAGGAGTGTGGGGAGTTCATCTGTTGGATGGATTCCTGAGGATGCGTGTGCTCTCAACGATATGTCACATTCTTCGTCTTTTTCATCTTCTACAAATTGGTTATCGCCATCATAGTTTGTTGCTGTTATTTCTGACTTCAGTTGTGAATTGATAAAATTATTATGAGAATCAACTCTCGTAAATATATTTTCTTTATTTTGATCGCGTGTTTCGAACGGTTGTGAAAGAATGAATGAGGTTGGCAGCCGTGCGCCTGATTTGTTGCTGACGAAAGAGAAATTGATGAGAGCAAGAGCGAATTCGGCGGAAGTGGCCAAAGAGATTATCGGGAGACGTATTATTAGAGGAGAATTGATCATAATGATAAAACTTAGTTTTGTCGTTGAAGACTTGATTGCGGTTTGTGATGGCTCATTTTTGTTTTGAATTAGTGGATAATAATAGGTATTAATCCTAGTATCGTACCCATGTATGGTACCAATCACATACGTCGGTGCATGGGTGATGTTGTCCTGTGTGTGATGACAACAACCGGAGGATGGTTAGTATCAAACAAAATATTTATTATGGCTGTGGTCAAATATCCATTTCATACGATGGAATGAGTATAATGAAAGCCCCGCAGTTGAATATCCATATTAAATTTTTTGGGCAACAACTTTTCCACAGAAAATAACGCTCACTACTTCCCACCCTCGGCGACCTCGCAGCTGATACAAATTAGAGATGGAGGCTGAACAAACCAGCGAACAACTAGAGGTAGCATCCGCCCAATCACCCGCGGGACCAGCTGTGAACACTGCCTCTTGCGCCAATGAGTCAAACACCGACGCAGAAGGTACCCATGCCTCCGCAGATAACCCCCCCGCCAAAAGCGCCGATGACACCACCAATGCCTCCACCACTTTTAACTCTGAGAACGGACAACCCATCTCCAAAAACCAACTGAAAAAACGTCGCCGTTACGAAAAAGCACTAGCCATCAAAAAACGCCGCAAAGACCAAGAACGCCAGATCCGTCACCTCAAAGCCCAACAAGCCGGCCGTGACCTCGATCGCGAACGCCAAATTCAACTCGAAAATGAGCAATCCGGACGGGGATGGAAGATACGTGAAGAGAAATGGAAACAGGTCATGATCGATGCCGATATCGAAAACTCGTTTCGAGTGTGTTTCGATTGCTCGTTTGAAGGATTGATGACCAGGAAGGAATTGGGGAGTTTGGGTTTGCAGTTGAGGTATACGTATGCTATTAATAGGAAGTCAAGGAAGCCTGTTTACATAGACGTTGCTTCGTTTGGGAATGGATGTGGGACAAGGAGTCATTTGGAGAAAGTGAAAGGGTTTCCGGAGTGTTGGGTTGGAAGGGCTTTTAGATGTCATGAGGGTGGATTGGAAGAGTTGTATGGTTGTAAACCACAGGTTGACGATGAGGACAAAACGAATTCCTATGGCGAAAACCTAAACGGCAACAAAATAAAAGTGAACTCTAATGAAGGAAAAGAGGAGGCGGTAGATGGCATATCCTTAAACGACACAAACAAAACAAATATAGTGCCTCAAGAATTCGTCGTCAAAAATTCATCTCTCAACCTTCCGCTGAACCATAAACTAGTCTATCTGACTGGAGATTCGACCAACACATTAACAGCCCTACAAAACAATACAACTTACATAATTGGTGGAATTGTAGATCGCAATCGTCACAAGCGTGTGACCGCCAGACGAGCTGAGTTGCTTGGCATTCCAACAGCTCGTTTACCATTGGAAGAGAATTTGAATTTCAATGGAACTACAAGGATTTTGACTTGCAACCACGTCTTTGAGATTTTGTTGAAGTTTCGAGAGGGTGGTTGTCAAGGTTGGAAGGAGGCTATAGTGGCAGTTTTACCTACGAGGAAGGGTTACGATGATGTGGCGATCGAGAGGAAACAGGATGCGAATGAAGATGATGAAGTCGGGAGTGATCAAAAAGATGATGATCAAGAAGGAAAATATGATCGTGAAACTCACAATGTGATGGATTAAAGCTCAAAAGAGAAATAATATTAGGATATGTAGATGATGATGATCTGATGATGAAAAATTCCATAGGCAGTGTTAATTGATAAAAAATTTCTTTGATTTGAATTCTGACTGCTACCTCGGTGCATACAATACGCAAAAATTCATACAACAAAATACGAAAATAGGAGTATGGAATGGATTGACAATTATCATGATTCGAATAATATTGGTTTCAACAGCTGCAAAACCAATTGTGATGGTGTGATTACAAAACTCTTAATAGTTTACTTTAAGTTGTTACGTAATCGCTTTTTTATTGTGATGTAAGCAATATGCATGAATTGAAAATCCTGGTGAATTCTAAAGCTTCAATTTATGCAAAATAAGCCACGCGGTCAAGGACACTGAAATGAATTTGAATTGAATTCCGGCACAAAGTAAATAATATCCTTACTTCTTCTTAAAAAATCCACCTCCTTTCCCCTTTTTCCCTTTGCCACCCTTGTCATTTTCCAACTTTCTCTTCCCCCCTTTGGCACCAGCATTTGGGTTTGGTTTCACACTAAAAAATGAATCCATTCTCGTCTGTGGCTTCGCTGATGCCTTAAAAGCCTTTTGCAATTTTTCGACACTGGACTGGACACGGTCTGCATTGAATCCCATTTCATCAACCAAAAACTTTTTGAGTTCATCTGCTTGGCACTCCTTCCATTTTAGATCAACTTCACTGTCAGCTAGGACTTCATGCTCATTGAAAAGTCGGCGGGCTTCAACATATACTGGGATGAGCTCATCATCATCTGTCTTATTGTGCCCAGAAGATTTTTCTTCTTCCTTCAGATGAGTCTTTCTCTCGTCATCTGTATCTAGCTCTTCCAAATACTTTTGCCTCTTTTCTTCCTCTATCTTTTCCTTGGCCTCGTGGGGAACATAACTGTCGGGTACGACATACTTTTTTCTATCAATGTGTTCCAAAATCGTCTCAATATTTTTGTGCTCCCGAATCAATTTCAAAGCCGTCTTCGGCCCAATCCCACGAATGGTGTCGCAGTAATCGCATCCCAATAAAATGCACAAATCAACAAACTGATCATGCGAAATCCCCAATCCTTCGATCGCCGCATCATAGTTAATTTGTTGCACATCCGCCTTCGAGGCATTCGCAAAAGTCATTTTCCTCACCATCACTGGGCTCCGAAAAGTCAAAGCATCCATATCTTCCGTCGCCGCTGCATAAACTTTTCCACTTCTTGCCAACGCTGCCGCCTGAGCCTCTGCCTCGCACGGAGCTCGAATGATTGGCACACCCATGAGTGTCAGCAATCGGATACAATCTTCATTCTCCTTGGTACCCGCCCTCACTAATCGTTTCGACTGCTTATCCTGCTCTTCGACATTCCCCGACTCTTCTGCTTTCTTCAGTGCCTCCTCGGCCTTGATTCTCTTCTCCCTCCTTTTCAACAGTTCCCCGCTCTTAAATTGTGGAGGCTTCCCATCAAAGACATACACTGGACGGATCCCCTCACTGATGAACCGGATGGTACGATTGAAAATTCCCTGAATATGAGACGTCGTCTCTCCGTCGGCGTTGGTGAGCATCATTGCGGCGGAGTTGGGCCCACCGGATCGGACGGCGATGAGGAATTGGTAGATGGCCATTGAGGCGTCGACGGCTATTTTGCGCCCATGAAGGTGTGAGAGGGGTACTTCCCGGATGCAGCCCGGGGCTTCGTCGGAGAGGAGCTTTGCGAGGCCTTTGATTCCCATTATTTAGTTTCGTTTGGGCGCTTTGGATTATTGCCGCAAGTTAATATGGTTTTGAATGGTGCAAGTTGCTTTTGTTACAGCCAGTTGTGTCATTCCTGTGATCTGACTTATACTCTTCTACCCATTTTTAACTCTCCTTCAAGAGATGATTTTCGATAGCAGAAGGGACGTGGTTGCATATTATTTTAATTTGTAAAAAAAAATGCAGCGAGGTTTCATATACCGCACGGAATGCTATCGACATTCAGAAAGAGTCTTTTAAAAAAAGAAGATGATAGTATTGTACAATGCAATAATAATAATATATTAGGTAGTCGTAGTAACAATACATATATTCTGTGGCTCACATGATATGGGGGAATTCTACGTGATATCTTTTTGCCGTTTTTTTTGTTGTGAGAGTAAGATTTTTGGCGCGCCAGATGTCAATCAAAACGAGGTCTCGGACTAGGTCGTCCAGAAAGAGGGCGAGTTGGGGTAATGAGAGGAGCAACGAAAAGACACGACGGTGGGCTATAGTTGAGACAAACCACTCGCTTTTTCTTTTCATCATTCGACCTTGAATTCTTTCACTCGCTTTTTCTTTTCATCATTCGACCTTGAATTCTTTTTCTTCTCCATCTATCTTTGTCGATCTAAACTAATTCATTGAATTGGTGACCTATGACAAATAGTCTTCCTCGATAATGTAATATGATGTGTGAAAGCGGGATTCCGCCTTCCGTCAAAATGTTAAGAACGAATTGATACATTAATATAGTAGATTGAGTATTTCTGATATAATTTTTGTGAATACCATAACAACAGTGTACAAAATAATTCCTTTACTCCTTTTAGGCTATTCCATACCTTATTCCTTATTGTTACATTTATGCATCAGAAGCGTGCATCGTGCAGCCCATCACGAAACAGTACGTGCGTAAATTATAGTTATTGGGCTGAAAATTCAAGTGCATGCAATCTGTTGTCACACTTCGTCGTGATAGAGAAGCGAGAATTTTCAATTTGATGACAAAAAATTTAATTTTGAGCTATCTATGGTGATAACTTCCCCCAACCCCTTCCCTCTACAGTACGATGGAATAATGTTGTGTCCGTTTGCACGTTGAGACACGAGACTGCCCACCTGCAACTTTGTCAAGGAGAAATAGTAGCACCACAGTTTTTGCAAGCTCGTTTCCCATGATAATGTTTTGTGTATTGAACCTTTTTCCTTAGAACGGGCAAAGTCTTCTTCGTTGTTTTGGTGGGAGGAATATTCTCCTTGTTATAATTCAAATAATCGTCTAGGGACTCGACTTCTTCGACAGTGGCTGGCAACTTCTTCAAAGCCAGTCTCAGTGCAAGGACCTTCTTACTACCCGAACGAGGAATACCCGCTTCCCAGCATTTTTCTTTGACTTTCCTCAAGTTGAACAGGTTCGGCTTGAGCCAGTAAGCAACACGAGCATGAAGCATGAGATCGTCGAGCCGTGCATCGCTCATGTCGAATATTCCAGCTTCCATGACATCCGCACAAGAGAGGCCAGGGACAGGTCCTTCTGCGTCTATTTTGCTCAGGCTCTCGAGGAGTTTGTCTTTGATTTTCGCGGACAGGGTCTCCATTGATGTCGTGTTTTATCAATTATCTGATATGATTGTATTGAACAGAATACGCGGTATGGAAGTAGTGTGGAAGAATCCTTAAATGCTAGAATGGATGTCTATTGAGTAATATCGTAATAATTATGCATGACGGGGCGGAGCTAGCCCTGATCCCTGATGAGGTCAAAGATGGCGTGTGTACTTTTTTTGCAGCCGTATTTTTTTTTTGCTATCACTGAGAAGTGTGTAAGATTATGATGCATTTTGATGCGGTCCGCTGTAGCAGCTAGTGTTGTAATGCATCGATTTTTTGGCGCGCTTTAAGTTTTTCGATGCATGCCAAAATTTTGAAAAAAGGAGGCAGTACAGTGGTTGTACAGCAATCCAGCAGATTATTTTTTTTTTCAATAGAAATATGGCGTACAAGTTCAATAGGTACTTGCGCGCTTTTTACAAGCCCTGTTTCTTTCAATTATTGCCCTACCTAGTTCGCATCCTCTTGCTTTCAGGCAAAACAACTCAATATAATACTCATATTATGAAAATCTAAGTTGGAAATGTCGGTGACATGTCACTGACATGTCACGAAATGTGTATCCTGTCAGTAAATTTTGAAATAACATTTCTTTGTCGGACACCAACACTTTTTTTGCTGAGTCATGTGTCAAA
>JALLPE010001797.1:0-10956 GCA_036940025.1 Conticribra weissflogii
AATCATCAATCATCAATCATCAATCATCAATCATCAATCATCAATCATCAATCATTGAGAATCAAGCATCAAACATCAAGCTGCAAACATCAAGCTGCAAACATTATAGCATAGCATATTTACAAGCACGGTGTGCTTTGCACTATTACATGACACTCTTGCACCCTTTGAACAAACAATTTTGGAGGTTTTAGAAGAATATACATTTAGCAATGTTTCTTTCAACAACTTCATGGTACCCGCTCTTTGTAAAATTGCACACTAAACACTGAACTATCCACAAAAATTTTCAATAAAGATGGCACAATTTTTCATGCTGATGTGTACCAGAACAACTGAATAATACACAGACATTTCCTTCAATAGTGGCTTGAAACCAATATCATAGATCTTTTGGGTAGGTATATCTATCAGATTACATATTTTAAATCTAATATCCAACTCTTAATATTTCAACTTGATGCTGTTTCGATGAACGATTTGACAATATCAAAAATGTAGATGTGCATAGTAAAGAGGACATGTAGATGAAATTGTCAGTTTAAACACAATGATGAGTCTCTTCCACTTCAAGAAGGAATTTTACAGCCATCAATATGCCAACCAATGAAGCAACATCAAAGAATTCAAAAGTCAAAAGTGAACAACAATCTCAATTGGAAGAATGGAAATTTATTTGGAGTGTGTAGAATGGAGTTGAGGAAAAATGATAGAGAAACTCATCATTTTATTTTTGTTTTCTATTTTTGTCATTTTCAAATCTATTCTAGGATATGAATAAACACTAAAAATTTCTAAAGCATTGCATGGATATTCATTATATTATTACAGACAGGGCAGTTTTATACTACCTATCATACCTACTTACATAAGAAAGGAAATATTGACTTTTTTGAATAAGGTATGGTGCCCTAGATTCCATAAAATTAAAACACATTTTTTAAAAATCTAAGAGAGTGAAAAGTACTATCTTTTAAATAAATATTTTCTTCATACTGGGAGAGTATCCTTTTGTATTTTGCTGGAATTATTTTTGAGCTTTTGTCTCCATGCCTGTTGAATTTTTTCCTTCAGATCAGTTCTCAATTCAAAAAGATAGCATTGTAGTTCTGAGTAATTTTTCTTATTCATTACTTTCAAAAATATTTTATTGAGCTATATTACAATTATTTTTGAATTATTTTTTTTCTTTCACTTGAATGGGACTAAAATCCCATTGCTTATGTTTTCTTCAAAAATTTATTTATTTGCATTCATACCAATAACAATAAATGACAAAGTCCATTTTTAAAGGATGGAATCTTGATTTTATCTTGGCACCCCTATTCCATCTTGTCACCACAATTCTATCTGTTTTTAGAAAAGAGATAGAATCATTGTTTGCAATTGGGGTGTGCAGATAATTTCTTTTGTGGAATTTGTATTGATTTCTATGCACAAAGCATAGAATGATTGTAGTACATGGATAGAATCATGGTGAATAGATAGAATATTGGTGTGCATCAAGATTCTATATGTACATTGATATTTTATCCAAGCATCACAATTCAATTCTTCTTGGCACTGATAAGTATTGCCAAATTAATGTCTTTAAATGGCATGATAATTTGTTACCTTCACTATATCCTTTCTGTTTTAATCTTGATGTATTTTGATATTTACCCCTTTCAATATCATTGATTTTGAACATTTGTATAATTGATATATTTCATCTAGTTAGATTCAATTTGATTTACTTTTAAGTAGATACTAAGCCAGAGTAATCAATTATGATGTCATTGGAAATAAGCAGTGAGAGTTTTATCTTACCCAGGTATTCCCTTGTTTGAAGAAACCTAGGAGGAATAATTGAATTAAGAAATTTAGTTCAAAAATAATTCCAGAGGACATGGAAAATAAGATGGAACATATTTTTCAAATACTTACCATACCTATTCCTTGGAATTTGAATTTGGAGTTAAATTTACATGTTTTGGGCCTTTAGGTAAGGTGGATTGGGTATAGGGTCCATTTTAGATCAATATTTTTAGCTAGTGTGTTATCAAGAAAAAGCTTGCTTTGATGGTTAATTTGAAAAATAAAACATTATCAATGTTGAAAATAGGGGAGAAATCAGTTTTATCTTCATTCCTCTCTTTCCCTCAACTCCAAAAACAATGATAATTGTATTGAAGGATTCCACAAGATTGCAGCATCTCTTCTTGTTTCATGTAGCCTATGCAACTAAAATCCTTTGCACTTTTTGTCACTAGCACTAGAAAAATTGAACAGGTTATTAATTAAACCTTGCATATGAAATTTTTGTGAATGATGCAGACAGCAGAATCATTTTATTTTTGTATGAAATACAGTTCAACATCAAGATGGATAAGGTTGAACAGGATTATCAAATACAACAGAGGCAAAAATGTGTTAGGCATTTGGTTTTGGTTCTTATAGGTACAGTTCATGTCAATGCATATGCTTCTTGTTTGCTGTTTTAAGTTCCAAAAACAAAAAATAACTACCTCTTGATGGTTTACATTATCAAAATGTACTAGAAAAACTTTGCCCTGTTGATTATTCTTAACAAAAATGCAGCACAATAACTTCAAAACTTGAATGAAAGAATTGCAGCTAAAACAGTCCTCTATCCACAGCAAGATTATTAACAAGAGAAGGAGGATGTCAAACGATGTTGACATATCAGCAGAGCATGAATCTGAAGGGATGAGGTATAATATATTGTTTGATGGAGGACTTGACCTTGAAGAAAAAGGTAATGTAAAAAATTTGGCTTGAGACAGGGCCAAAAAAGATCAAAATTAAGACTGGTCAAGCTTTTTGTTTTGTATCTGAAGTGAATTATCTAACATTGTAGTTGACTGTCTTGGATATTATTCAACACCCTCTATAATTTTGGTGAAAGGCGATTTTCTGCTCAATTGCACACACATGCTGTAATTTGCCTTCTACATAATTTTTGGGCCATTTGAGGTGCTGAAAATATGGTTTCTAACCAAGTTTGGCATGTTTTTTGACTGAAATTACTACCATAAAGGCACTGAATATGAAACAGTGAGTTATTAGAAACACCCCACAGCAGAAAATCACCAAAGTAGTGTTTCCCATGAACTATAATTTGAAAATAAATTTTCACCAACATTGGAATACTAGCAAAAATGGTTGAGAGTGATGTTTGCATCACCAGTGTGTTGTGTTTGTCTTGCTTGTTCCACAACAAACCTTTTTCCTGCAAGAGAAAAACTCAGACTTGCACTTCCATAGCGACACAACTTACAAAGATCACACTATTGTGTTAAAAGAAGGCATGGACTTTGGTCAGTACAAAATACAGCACAAATGATATATAAACAAGATGTCATGCTGTCTGTGAGATTATTTTTATGGGGCTGACATTCAGTAACATTAATATGAATTTGTACAACTGAAAAAGATATCAAATTTATTGAAAATAAGCCATGATTGGTTTATTGCTAGTAGATGTGATGGTGACAACTTCAAACAATTGTCAATTATATAGGCATAGCCAAATGTCTATTGAAACCAGTTCTGCATAATAATCATGGAGCAAGTAAAACAGGATTTTTACAAGCACACAACAAATTGATAGTATTTGCCATTTGAAAGCATCTGAATCAGGAAACAATTGGTAAGAATGTACCAAATAACAATGCAAAATCACACATTCTGCAGAAAATTACAAATCCCATGAGCATCGAAGGATCCAAATTCATTTGATGAAAAATATCTAGTATGACAATTTATAACATTTAAAAATGATTATGAAATGCTTGACAACATAGCCAGGCATCTTCCAGTCATCCAAAAATGTTCACAATCTCGAAAACAGATGTATTTGATAGCACACATAAAATCATTGTCAAGATATTTTTAATATTGATCATTATTTATTGTACAAACAAGGAATGTGCTACATACCCAACAAAAAATTCTCAATTCAGGATATCATTAAGATGTTAACTTATATAGAAATAAGTGGGTACAGAAGCAAATGATTATACAAGAAAATAAGCAATAACCAATCTGCCTTAAGCATCTGGCAGAGACTCAAGGACAACATGGATATAAATCCTATGAGATATTATCTTTGTTTGTTAATTCCAACTGAATTGTGAGTATTTAACAGGAAAATTCATTTGGAGTTACAAACATTACTTTTCATTCACATTAAACAAAAATGCTCTTGGGTACAACAAAAGATATACATAACATTTCATATTTTTAATATCTTTGTTCCTGCAACAAAAAAAAGAATAATCCCCCACAAAGATTCTGAAGACAGGACAAGGAATTTCCAGCTCAAGTAATGATGAGCATAGTTTGAAAGCCAGGGAAGTGGATAAAAATTTAAGATGACTACAACCTCCCACAATCTTGCCCTATGAGTCACTTTTATGATCCAAAGGTAAGTTTCTGTGATTCATGTACCCATAAGAATGTGGTAGCTGATAGATAATGTGTAAATTTTTAGCAAGGGAAGTTCAAGGCGATGGATGATGAGATGATAACAGTTAAGGTCTGGATGACTATGCTTTGGTGCTGATGAAATGAGGTATTGGATTTATTAATTTTGGTTAGAAATAATGGACATGGAAGATGGAGATGATGGATTATTTGGCAACATTGTTTGTGGTGGTGACAATGTATGTTTTGGTGATGGATTATTGGATGGATCAGGGATCTGGGGTAGATTGGACAAAATAGCTGTGGTTGATAAAAGTTGTAGCAATGATGGCAGGTGGATTTAGTTGTTGGAGTAGATGATGTTAGAATATATTGTGTTGAAGAGAAATAAAATGGTTCAAGGCTGGAGGGATGATGTCATAGAATATGTGTTGATGGGTTGATGTTGATGTAGATGGAGTTGACATATATGTAAGAGAGATAGATGGTGCAAAGATGGGTTCATAATTTGGTGATTTGGCCACCATAGTCACTACTGCCAAATTTTTTCATCACATCTTCAAACTAATCCATCCATCATCACTACAAAGGTAGAAATAAATAAGTCATATACTATCTCTAACAAGGACTATTTGATCCAAAATCCAACATATTTACCATAAACGTTTTTTTTGCTGCAATTTTTATGGCAGTTTGTCTTGAAATAATTTACATTACAAGGTAGTCCATGAAAAACTCATAATCCCATTGCACAAACTCCTTCAATCTCAGGTCCAAAAAAGAAATTTTAAGAAAAGAAAAATATGGACAAATTTCATTAAGGTCACAAGTCATCTGGTTCTCCAATAAGGACTAAAGTATGATTTATTCAAAATCTCTCTAAATCTAGTGCTTAAGGCATCCACCCATGTTGCCTCTAGATTAGTTGTTGTCATTGTAGAAATTTTTGTTTTTAAAATTTGATTCCAAGGAAGTTAGGTTTTGGGATAAAGTACATTATTATGTGGTGAATAGTTGTTGTAAAAATAATACCTTAAACTATGCAAAATCTACATTTGTACAAAAATAATATCTGTCAAAGATTTGAAACCAAAACTTCTTTGCCCCATTCACCCCAATCTATATCTTCACTAAACTCAGAATTTGACCCCCCATTTGGGTTGACTATAATAAATTCATGGACCAAAAACTGTCACTATCAGTACAAAATTGCCTGCTTTCACCATGGGAAATCCTGATTGATATCCATCAAATTAAGTCCCTCTAAATCCTGCAGAGTGAAATTTTATGATGCCATCCACTACTTCTCAAAATTGAGTGAAGTGTACTTGACATCATAAAATTCTATTTTGTATAATCCTCTATTTCTGTTTTGGTTCTCGATGCTTTGCCAAGGGGTGATGTATAATTTTTTGGAATGGTTATGCTGGGGAGGCAAATGATGTGGTAGTAAAGATTGCAACATAAATCTGGATGGTTTTGATGGAGACTTGATCATAAACCTATCATTTTCTGTATGATGACCAGTATATTGTGATTTGACCAAGACTAAAAGCTGAGAGAAAATTTCCAACAGGATTGCTCCCATATCTTTGAGATCACTCTACATTTTAACCAGTTGATTAATCATAAAAATTTGATCCCCTGAATCAGAGGTAAATCGAAACAAATATAAATCACCAATTTGGTCATGTCCTCTCCCACTTTGCCTTTATTCCAATTCAAAAGACTATGTCCAGTGGACTGAAACAGTTGCTGCCCCTCTTATGATCATTTTTGATTGCCAGATTTTTCTGTTCCATTCCCCAGTATTTTATTGGTGTTGTGGTTTCAAAAGATTTATGGCGCTGTCTCCACAATTCACCTACCCATCAAGCTCTGCATTGTCAACAAATTCAGTGGTTGCAATTGATACCCACATCATGAAATTTTTGATGATTTTGTGGTCAATTAGTCATTGCTATAAATCGGCTTATTCCAGCAAACATTATGTTGTGATTAATTCGGTATGATGATTTCATGGTGAATGGAGTGAAGAAAAACATCACATCCTCTGTTATTAATTGATTCAGAATTAATGAATGATTGGCCATTTTGTTGTTGACAATTTTGTCAAATCTCAAAAATAATGGTCGAAAATTCTGGATGAACTTGGAGGCCATCATGTGCAGGAAAGGCTCTCCAACTTTAATGATACTTAATTAATGAAGCCAGATCAAGGACAGTGAAATGTTCTATACTTGTACATGCAAGCATTTCATCATTAAACTTTATTCTAATTCCAAATAACTTTCAAGACTTTTGTATTTTGAGAGCAAAATCATTGAAAAGATTTCAGGTAATTCAGAAAATAGAAAAGTTTTGATGTTTCATTGCATTGATTTCAATGGAAACTTGAAATAAAAATTCAAGAACCAAATACAAATTGATTGATTCCAAATCAGTCAGTCTTAAAATCTTCCCCTCTCATATTACAAAAATTTAATAACATTAGAAAACTCTGTACATATTTGAGTTATGAAAATAATAATGTAAAAGAACAAAAGGCTCATATGACTCTATCTACTTATGCTACAGCCAACTTTTCAATAGTTGATGGTGATGTTTCCTTTTCCACCTTGGAGATTGATGGGGGAAATTTGAAATTGAAAAAAGTAGAATGATGATTCTGAATTCCAACCATCAAATTCTTTCAATCATGTTGTCATCAATTTCCCACATTTCATGATGGAAAGTTTCCTCATTATAAAACCTTGTTCATAGTAGTGATAACAGTTTTTTTAAAATACTTGTCGCTGGATATTTGAGCAAAATGTCTGCTAATCAATTGTGTTTGTCAAGGTACAGTTGATTGATTCATTGTACATATGTATTTTAGGGGTATACAATCAAGCAGGGATGTACGATAAACTTTTAAATGTAGACAGGTTTCATCACTGTTCCTCCTCATGCTAGCAAATGTTAAATTTTGGATATATGCATGACAAATGTGCACTGACCTTTTTTGAGGAAATGGCTTCAATCATATTAAACTGCTGAAATGCCCAGTTTTCTTACACTCTGATGCAGATATGGAAAACTTTCTAGATTCCATCAACCACTTGCCAATTTCTTCAATTTTTTCCTCCTTCTATTTCATTTCAATTGACACATACTACCATACTCCGATGGCCAGTTACCCCCATATCATCAATGCTTCCAGACGATGACACCACCATCTACCCTAGACCATGCGCTTTGCCATCATACCCACCAATTTATTATCATTTCCCCTCCATCTCCCAATTTTGGCTGACAATGTGGTTTACAGGAAAAACAGCAAGGAGATGATTAGATGCTGGAGAAAATGAAAAAATTTCCTCAGTTGCCGTCTGCTTACAATGGCTTCATCTACAACTGATCAGATGGGATTTTGCATATGAGTATGACAAAGGCAATAATGACAGCTGCATTTTAATTACAAAATGAAACATGATTTAATAGCATAAATTGTTCCAATTCAAATTGAAAATTGAAATGAAGCAAGAAGAATTAGCAATTAAAATCCCTACAAATTCTTATCAAGAACCAGTAAAGATTGATACATGATTCATCACATCATTTGCTATTTTTGCCCATTTTCCAAAATGTCATTTGTCACTTGCAGTGGGTATAAAATGAGGTGGGTTTTTGATGGCTTTAATGGGTTTGGAAATGGAGGTTGTGGAAGGTGGACCTGGCAACAGTGGAGGCAGCAACAGGTGAAGGCGATGGACAGTATTGGAGGAGACTGCAATGGCAATGGAATCCAGCTATGATGATGGCTACAGTGATGGTGGCATTGACATCAGTGGAGGAAACATGGTGGAAGAACTGATAGAGGAGGAAGCAATGCCAGACAGTGCCAGGTATGGTGATGGCTGAAGTGATGGCAATTGCACCAGCAATGACAATGGCTGAAGTGGTGGTGGCGGCAATGGAATCGGCTGTGTCAGAGGGAAGAGGAGCTGGTGATGGTGGAGGGTGGTGACAAAGAAGAGAGCAATGTTGGAATACTTATGCTCCAGCTTTGTACTTTCTTGTACCCTTTAGGTTTCAGAGGGAGTTGCTGTGACTCTCCCTCTTAATTAGATGGGAGTGTTGGATCCAAGATTCCAATAAACCACACACATACTCCATGTTGCTGGAGTGATGCTCCAAGTCCAATTTTAGGACATCACTATTAGTTCCCACTCAGTCACAAAATGCATTGCATTTATTTGTGAAGCTGCAAAAGTTTCTTCTACACAAGTCATTACCAGACCTCTAGAAGATTCTACATAGAGTTAGTGAAAATCAATCTCAGCTTCCCAGAGATCAAACCTTTGACCTAGCTTTGTTCTAGATGTTTGTTAGGTGTATCTAGTTAATGTTCACATTTTCATCAAAAAAACTTTTTGAAAGTTGTCCCCATGATTTCATAGTCCGCAAACAGTTAGGGGACAACCTCCCTTAGCAGCCAACAACAATATGAAAACAATTCTCCACAGATTTTCAATTTTCGAGGCAGAGAAGAATTCATTGTGCTGACCAAACAGTAAAAAATCATTTTTTAGAGTACACAAGCGCCCTCTATCCATCAATAGCTTCATTGGAATCCAAACATCCTCCTCAACTCCATTGCATTTAGAGTTGAAATGCATTGATAAAGATCAATCAAACAGTTTTATATTTTCCTCATCAATTATTGGAAAACCTAAATCACACTGTGTTCTCTTCTATGTGTTAGAGGAAGAAATGAAACCAGAGCCCATGTGTGGTGCATACTGTATGTCATCAAATGATCAATAACCGCTCATTAAAATGGAAAAGGTGTACTAAAAAAAGGCTAGAAGCAATGGTGGAATGCTAAGCCAAATCACACACAAATTTAATTCCCATAACTAAATTAAAATCTCATTTTACTATATTGCACACAGGCGTTGCCTATATTGAGTTGGCAATTGCTTCAACATTTTAATTTAAGCATCAAACTGTTCCTACAATGGCAGAAGAGAAGCCCAAGTAGAGGAAGTGGGGTGCCACTTGGGCAGAAGAAAACCAAAGCCCCATTATGTCAAAATGAAAGAATTCAAGAGCAATATAATGGAGATTGAATATGACACCTTAGACTGTGGAGATACCAAATATGCCACTAAATTTGTCAGATCAAAAGACAACATTGCAAACTACCTACAACAATCCACTACCAATGGAGGGCCCAATATTGGGAAAATTATAAGGGAAATGAAGGCAATGATGATGGCCATGCGACCTGACCCTGACACAGATGACAGGGTTACCTTTGAAAAATGGAAGCTTGATATATGCAAGGCAGATAAACAGCAGGAGCTGATCAATGAAAATTTGTAACCAGCATTAAATGTGGTATACAACCAATGCTAGCCTGGTATGAAGATGGAGCTCAAGGGAACAATATGAATCAAAGCAATCATTTCAGTGCAAGATGTGGTGAGACTTCTGATAGCCATCAAATCTATCTGCACTAAAGGTGGGGGAAGAAGACATAACATGATGATTGTGGTACAAGCCAAGAAGAAATGGACTTATTTTATATGCAAGCAGAGCAAACAAATAACAAATATGCTGAGGAGCTGATATGTTTGGTGGAAGTGATGGAATCCCATGGGGTATAATACAGATATGATCCCAGCATCCTGAATGCAGTGCTAAGGGCTGAAATTGGGAAGGAGATTGACACTGCAACCAAGGAAGAAATTGAGGAAGCAATAGAAATGGCAAAGGTGAGATATCTGGCATGCCTCAAGCTGAATGAGACAGACAACATGGGGCTCCCAATGAGGAAATCAAAAGGCGGCGTTTGTGTCATCAGCACTGTCCAAAATAATTATAAAGGATACTCCAAACAGCAGATCAACAAAGCTGAAAAGGCCAAGGAGGCAACAGCTATGGTGGGGCAACCCACCAAGCAAGAGTTCCTGATCATGGTATGTTCAAACATAGTGCAAAATTGCAATGTGACTCCTGAAGCAATTGCTAATGTATTCAAAATGTTATGGCTTGATCTGGCTGATCTCAGGGGGAAACAGTCAGAAGCAGGCCAGACAGGGTAGCAACAGAATACATGGCTGTTCCAATTGACCTGATGGAGATGCACAAATATGTAATGGCAATAGGAAATGTCATGTTTGTCAATGGGCTGCCCATCTTAGTTACTGCCTCTTGAGGTCTAAATTTAATGAGCACTAAATCTTTGGAATTGTGAACAGCAACACGAATTGCACAATGCCTGCAATGTATTGCCCAAATTTATAACAGAGCTGGATGTATAGTGCAGACCTTTCTATTAGACAGCAAGTTTGAACTAGTTAAAGATAAAATACCAGGAATTGTCGTCAAGACAACAGCTGTAAACAAACACACTGGCAAGATCCAACACAAGATGCACATGATTAAGGAATGTGCACAATGAACCCTCAACACTTTTCCATTCTAGACCCTCCCAAAGCAAGTGCACCTTGAACTTATCTAATTCCATGAGCTTTGGGT
>JALLPE010001798.1:0-10954 GCA_036940025.1 Conticribra weissflogii
CCGCACAATATTATGGTCGGCGGACGGCTGAATTTTTTTGCTGTCGTAATTTATTCTTTCGTATTACTACACTAGGGTACAACCATACACCTAGGTACTATCTCGCTATGTCGCTCGAGAAAGATACAGCTCATAACCGGCATGGTACCTCCTTAGTTTCTCAATGAAGAAGATTTTCTATACATTTTTTTACATATCAATTTTATGTTGTCCTTAAATATGAAAGGTATTTTATGTCGCAAGTCCACATGTTCAAACCCAGGACAACCACAAAAAAATAATAAACACCCCGTGAAAGAAGACATGTTGATGACAAGCCTCATGAAACATTGTTAATATTGTTTTCTTGCATATTTCATTTATTCTGGACAGAAATATTATAACCAATTGATTTTATATTCTGTAACAAGTAACAAATTTGGAAACCGCCACCATGGGCACGAAACCAACAGAAGCAGCCGCTTCTAGTCCCTCTGGACAAGCCAATAACCTATCAAAATCAAAAGGCAAGGCCACCGACCCCCGTACTCTCTTCGTGAAATTCCACCCACCTTCCGCCATTATCACGCGACAACACCTCTCCGATCACTTTTCCAACTATGGACCCGTCAATCGCTGCTCTGTCATTCGTCAATCCAAATCAATGGTCGCGGGGAACGACGGTGGCGAAGGAAATGAGGATGTCAGTAGCAAGGACAGAGGGTCCAAAGGCTATGGATTCGTTCGCTTCGTTCACGAAGAAGATGCTATCGCCGCTGCCGAAGCTATCCGTCAAAAGTCCCAACAACAGCATGGAAAACAACGCAACAAGAAGAATCAAAAGAGTCTTGGCGGAGAAATTATGATTGTGGATGGAGTATCGTATAAAATTCATGCAGAACGTGCTGTCGATGCGAATAATGCCCCCACTCTCAATAAAAAGAAGGACGTAGCTCTCGATAAAACCAAGGACGCCGACAAGAAGAACTCAAAAATTCCAGCAACCAAACCCTCCGTCAAAAACGAAATTGACAACGAATTAAAAGTTGAAGCCACTCTCAAATCAGAAGCAAAACGCAAACGAACTTCCCGCGTCATCCTACGCAACCTAAGCTTCTACGCGAATGAAAAACACGTCAAGAATGCCATGGAAGCCGCGTTTGGCACCGTGTCCGCCGTAGATTTACCTTTGGTTCCTTCTCTTCCCGGAGACGATGAAAACACTGGCAAAAAAAAGAAGTCTTTAGTGCCTCGTCATCGGGGATTTGCATTTGTTACCTTTGAAAATGCCTCTTCGGCAAAGAAGGCAGTGGAGGAAGGAGAAGAAATAAAGATTAAAAATCGGGTTGTGGCCATTGATTTTAGCGTTAGCAAGGTGGTTCATAAGAAGATGATGCAAGAGGAAAAGGAGGGAAGGGATGAAACTGACGAAAAGGCCGAGGGAAGTGAAAGTGAGGACGATGATGGCAGCAGTAGTAGCGATGGCGAGGAAGAATCAAACGATGAAGACGGCTCCAGTACTTCCTCGACGGAAAATGAAGTAAACGACAATTCTGATGGCGAAAAAGATTCGGAATCTTCATCTGAAGAGGATGATGATGGCGACAACGATAGCGCTGAAAGCGAAGAAGACGATGCATCCGAAGCAAAACCCGACAAACAGAAACCCCAACCAACTTTTGACGAATCGGAATCTCGCCGCACTCTTTTCCTTCGCAACATCCCATTTGATGCCACCCGTCACGACATATTTGAGCTGTTTCGAACATACGGTCGCATCCAGGCCGTCTACCTCGTCAAGGATCCTCAAACCGGCGTATTTAAGGGAACTGCATTTGTTAGATTCGAGAAGGAAGAAGGATGTGCCGCGGCGTTGGAAGCAGCTGGTGTGAATTCCGATGACGGAAACTTTTTGAGCAGTAAAAACATGGTTATGGGTTTGGGACAAGACAGTGGCGTTTCTGGATTGATGCTCAAAGGGAGAAACATCTTTGTCGATTTGGCTGTGGATCGCACCACGGCCTCGTCCCTCGCAGTTCAACGCGATGCCGATGGAAAGCCTCTCAAGAAAATGATCGGGAAAGATCGACGCAATCTCTACTTGAAGAACGAGGGACGCGTTTCTAGTTCTACGGAAAGCGCCGCTGCCATTTCGGCAAGCGCCAAACACGGAGGGTTGTGGGAAGATTTACCGCAGAGTGATCGAGCCAAACGCGAGAGGGCATTTGCCGACAAATCGACCAAGTTGCGGAGTCCGTTGTTCTTCATCAATCCAACCCGTCTCAGCATTCGGAATCTTGCGAAACATGTCAATGAAGCGGATCTCAAACGGTTGGTGGTTGGCGCTTTGAAAAAGGGTTTGGAGCAAAAGTTGGTGACACCAAATGATGCCGTCGCCCACTGGAGAGCTGGGGGGGAATTGTCACATAGCGAGGTTTTGAGACGGGCAACGGATCCCAAACAAGTCACGCCTGTCTTTGATGAGAAGAATACCAAAGAATCCATTCCATCGGTATTTATCGATAGGGACTTGTCTGGCGGAAAAAGAACGGCAGATGCGCCCAGTCGGGGATTTGGATTTGTCGAATTCACCCATCATACTCATGCTTTGGCCGTGTTGAGGCAGCTGAATAACAACCCTGTATACTCGGCGGAATTTGCGTCTGGGGGTAAGCGTGCGGCGGAAATGTTGAAGCAACAGCAAAAAAAGGGTAAAAAGGCGAAGAAAATGAAGGTCGACGAATCTGGAGCTGAGTTTGTGGGGGAAGATGGAAATGTCCGCGTCCCTAGATTGATCGTGGAGTTCGCTGTAAGTTTCCTGAGAACTTATTTTTCATCACGCGTTCGTTTATATCTTTTCTTTCAACTTGTTCCCTTTTTCACACTGATCTCCATTTAATACTTCTCAGGTTGAAAACAAAGTAAAAGCCAGACAACAAGCAGAAAGAATAGCCCAAAAGAAAGCAAACAAAATAAAGCAAAAAATTGAAAACAAGGAAAAACAAACACCCGATAAGAAAGAAAAGAAGAAAAGCCGCGGAGCACTGCAACGAGCAAAGAAACGTGCTCGCAAAGAGGCCGGTGAAGATGCCAATGCAGATGGAGAGAATGCTGAGGTAACTAAGAATGTCAAGAAGTTGAAGACGGAAGAGAAGGACCTCGCGAAAGCGAAGGCGCCAGTGGAAGCTGCTCCGAAATTGGTGAAGCCTCCGAAGAAGAGAAAAGTGGATCCCAAAGAGGAAGCTCTGGAGGATATGATTCGTTCTTACAAAGCTTCCTTTTCTCGCGGATCTGAAAATGATGTTGATGATAAAAAAGCGAAGGAATCGAAGGTTGTCTCAAGGGAAAAGATTGTGAAGAAGCGTTGGTTTGAATGACGCATGGTACTTAAAATAAAGACAACATGCGAATGATCATGTCGGAGGGTGCTTTTAAAACCCGTGCTACGTAGTTATAGTGAATATAAATTTTTTTCATTAAACTTTACAAAGATGTATTCAGCACACAGACGTTATCACAAGATATTCATGAACGCACAAGGTTAGAAGGGCACAAAAATTATCCCATACAGCATAAGAACAAGTGACTCAAAGTGTTCAATATTTCGTCGGCTCATGGTCATAAAGAGGGAATGCTCTCGCTGATGATGAAAAATGTCAAAACGTCTCGACATCCATCCGGAGGACTGGCTCAAATGAACACTGATGTAATTAGATATAGACGAGCTTAAAACATTCGCAAACGTCGATAACTTGACTATTCTCTCACAAAACGATGAGAAGGGACGATCTGCATCCCGCGAAACCTTTCAAATTTGTCACAAAGACTCCCAATACTACTTTCTTCGGATCCCTTTCCTCACATTCAAGTGGCTGCGACCCTGGGTGTCTCCTCCAAAACTCCATTGATTCTCCTTTCCACAAGCTCCCCACCAATAAACTTATCTTCTATCTTATTCCCATCTTTCTCCATCGACATGGCCGTCACCCTCTTCCCGTTTTCGATGTAAGTCCTGGTAGACTTGTTCGTATATTCCCCCGATGGTTTGCTACTGTACGACGAAGTCTGAACCCCCCCGTTCGCATCATGCGAATACGAAGTAACCTCAACTTCAATCCCCAATTTATTCATCAACCAAAGACCCCAATTCCCATTGTTAATTTTGCCATTGTTTTTCTTTTTCGACGAAGGAGAATGTCGTTTCGCGCCAGCCCCCTTAATCGGAGAAATGGGCACACCGCAAAAGGAAATGGGCCCTACATCCTCGTTAGTGGTGGATGTATCGTCTCTGTGGTCGAACTCCGGAGATTTCGACGCCGTTTCGAATCGTTTGGCGAAAACATCGTCCATATCTTGGAAGGCGTCGTGGAAGAAGGGATCGTTCTGGAATAAGTCGTCGAATTGTCGGAAGGGATCGGCGACTCCCCTGGGGGAGGGTGTGTTGGTACGGTCAGATGATGGGTTGAAGGAGGACGAGGTCGCGTTAGATGGGTATTTCAAGGAGAGGTCGTACTCGGAGCGCGAGGCGGGGTTGGAGAGAATAGTGTAGGCTTCGCTGATATTTTTGAAGAGTTCGGTGGCTTCGACGCTGCCTCCGTTTCTGTCTGGGTGATGTCTATGAATAATAAGGAATGATCAACGGGAAAGATGAATCAGATATCAGACGCAAAATGATCACGCTGGCATAAACAAACACAGCGCTTCTGGAGAGAGACGAATTTCTTACTTCAAGGCAAGGCGTCGATAGGCTTTCTTGATGTCAATCAACTTGGCGTCCTGGCTGATCTCCAGCACTTCATAGTGAGTCTTCGGTGCGGCCGTCATGGTGAAAACGCTTCTGCCTGGCGCGAAACCTTGAACAAAGTGATAATATGAAGGCAAACGGTGATAATGAAAATCTAATGCGGCTTCGGGTTATCGATGTCACGGTGGTAAACGAAAATTGGAAGCCGGGAATGAACTAAGTCCTCAGATGTTGGGTAGATGATGCGCTTGATTTCTGGTTGACAACATTAATTGTGCCGGTTGATAGAGGTACAAAATAGTATAGTAAGAATGGGCAAATATTTTTTATTTTCGAAATATCCAGGTTGTCAACGAGGACCGTGCATGGTGCTGGAATTCTATTTGGACGGAACCATGACTTGAGACTTGAGCTGTGGCAATTATATCCCGCTCTCTTCTACTAAGAAGAACTCTGCCAGAGAGACAAGTTTCTTTGTTGACAACGGGGGGTTGTAAGAAGTATGGTAGTACCATAATAGACTCTTGAAAATTCGAAAATCCGCCGAAAGAAGTTCGTAAGGTATAGATGGTACTTCGAGAAAACTTGGGGAATTATACGGTAATGTACAGTATTTCCAATAATATAGATTTAAAACAGATGAAAAATTATGGAAGGGCCTCAGGTTTAGATTTTATTCTAGCCCCCTAACCGACTTTTGATCATTTAACGGATGGATTTTTGAACTTGAAATGAGATAAAATTGAATTGCAGTCTTGTTAATGTATCATTCGACCGTTGGTTTCCAGTTTAAATATTGTCATGTAGGTATTAGGGCAATACACCATACCAAATATTTCAACATTTTGAATTCAGATTTGAAGGTTACCTCTCTTCAATAATTTCAAGAGAGAGAGTCCGTGATATTGGATTCCTTCACTTTTACATCAATTTTTTATTACTCCCATATTTAAATTTTTGCCCTCAGGTAAAAATTTTCAATACATCCTCTTCTTCAAGAAAACAAAACATTTATAAGTTGTAATTTGAGAGAAAAAAGTTCTGTGATAATAAAGTATGATCCACAATTTCCCTGAATTTAATAACAGGCTCAGAATTTTTGCTTGTTTTCAAATACTGCCAACATCATCAAGTAAGCATTAAAAATATGTAATGATAAATATCATAATTAAGAGAGATGCATTTATTACACAGATAATTAATTTTGATTGTGTACATACAGCCTTCAACACTAACTTTTATTGATGGGAATCAAAATAGATTAAATCATTTTTTTTGGTGATTAATAAATATCAAAGAAAGACAAGAGTTGGAATACCCATAGAATCATGATAACCATACAAGATGCAGTATAATCTCAAAATCTTAAAGTAGATCCAGCTTTCCTTTGGTAACATATACTGGAAATTAATAAATATTTTCAAATTATCATAATGTTGAATATTAAATCTCAGATCAAATAAGTTAGATTCATTTCAATTTTCATATCTGCACATTCTTAAAGCTTCATCATTGATGTATTTATTTTTATTTAGCATTTTTCTTCTTATGGCGATGTGTTCTCAGCAGTACTGAAAGCAATTATCACAATGATGGAAAATTGCAATTTGTGAGAGAAATCAAAATAAAATTTTCTTGTTGGACAAGAGGAACTACAGAATGTTGAAACTCATTGGTTGAGATTGAATTTAGAATTGTCAAAAAAATTTAGGTCAAAATGATACAAAAAAGTGTTTGAAATAGGATTTACAAACCTTAATCAATAACACCAACAATAACATGTTACATGTTACAAGATGATGGAATAAGGCTAAAATGCAAATTTATTTTAAAAATGAATTGGTGTAATGAAATTTTTTGACATGTATGCTGTTATTTCATCCTCTATATATAGCTCAAATGTAGACAAAGATGACATCAGTTGTGGATTTTTAATTCCCATTCCTCTGTTTCTTTATTTCTGTCAGGCAGTGCATTGACATGGGAAAGATTACATGGGGTATGGAAGGATGGTTGACTCATTACAATTTGCAACTGATTATTGATCATGTTAGTATGCCTTGTATGGATGAATTGCTCGGTAACAAAACATATCTTGTTGTGATGCTGCTTCTCTTCCATACAGTGATATTTGTAAGGCTCTAGGATCTTAATTATGGTGAATGAATCCACAAACTTGGATGTTATGGTTTAGAATCAAATGTTTCCTTCATTTCATTCTCACAAAAAGTCAAAGTCACTCCACTCATTGGACCCAAGAGGTCTTAATCATCATGTGGCTATGTTGTTTTCATGAGGGAATCATTGGCTTTTTTAGCAATTACAAGATATCACATTTCGTCTTTTGGAGGGACTTGAAGTCACAATACTGCAATAGTTTCAAACCAGGAAACACAGCATGATATAAAATAGATTTCCTTTGAGCACCTCATCCACAATTACTTTGATTGCTTCCAACAAATACTTTTTCTTGAAAGATTAAATTTTGGATTTTTAAATGAAGTTTTCATAGTTTAAGGTAAAGAGCTCAATGTATTTCACAGAAAAAGTAGCAAAATGAGTATTTGTACTATATGTAACATGATCCACATTCTTTCATATACTATTAGTTAATCCACTTGTTCTATGAATTGAGCACAGAATCCATGACTTGAACCAGAATAAGAACATTATGTAATTGGTAACACTTGGCAAAAGGTTCGGAACAATTTGTTAGAATAGATTCAACAAAAAAATAAATGATCAAATGGTGTCCTTGCCTGAGTTGGTTTGATTTTGGAAGATATTACCAAAAAGTTTGGGTCAGAAAATCATCTTTTTTGGTTATTCTGTGCACAATACATCTCCTATTATCCAAACATTAATGCGTCATCAAAAAAGAAACAGTCAGTTGTATTGGATCATTTTCTTCAACCTTATACTCAAAATTCTACAAGACTAATGTTGTCTTTTCCCCAGGTCTTGTGTAATCAGCACAGTCAATGATTGAAATAACATTGGGTCAAATATTGCCACAAAAATCAAGTATGTGAAGAAGTGGTTTTTGCTTGATTAATGCCTCATCAATATTCCACTGATTCCACACACACTAGAATCTTCATAGCTTTTAGCCATATTTTCATAGGTAACATGAAAGTTTAAAATTGAAAGGTCACCTAATTTTTGATATTAGAATATTAACAAAATATTCAAAACTAAAAGAAAAGTTCTATTTAAAGCTCACTTAAGCAATCCTGGTTTGATGTAAAAGTGACCCAAGCTGTATAGATTCTACAACTTGATCTGTGATATTTTCACTTTTCACAACAATGAAAAACAATCACATTTTTCTCCAATTTCATATTTTTGAAAAGAAGATACCAAAGTCATCTGACTGTTAATGAAAATATGATATCTTCATCAGCTTGTTTTGTGACATTTTGATGTCATTTTATCTACTTAGCAGCTCTATAGATCACTGAAATTCCATGTATCTTCTTTGTGAATGGCTTGCAAAATTACTTTTCTTTTAATTATTCAAATATTTATGATTCTGATTGTATTTGCCGTTGGCCATAGAACCCTGATCCACAAGCACTCAATCACTGTAGTGCGTCCAATGCAAAATTCAACATGGTCATCATCATAAATACCCTTTAGAGGCAAATTGACTCAATTATATTGGTGGCAGTGGCGTGTTCAAATATCCAAAATGCAAGAACAGAAGATGTATTTTCTAAATAAAATATTGTAATGCTTCAGAAGACTGAAACAGATATGTAATGAGGAGTAATCTGTTGAGTATTTACAGAAGACAATAGATTTTTCTGAAGAATAGAAAAAAGAGATAGAAGAGAAATACAAATAGCTGTTTTAAATTTTTACAATTCTAATGGTTGATCAATATAATTACATTGTTGGCAGAAATATCATATTTTTGTGAATAATCTGTGATCATTGATTTTTACAAAGAAAGTGATGTGATTATATAAAGGCTGCATTGGATTATCAGCTTACTGGTATTATGAAGCCTCTTTTATCTTAAAAACGACTTTTGGTAAAGGCATGACACATATTATATTGAATTATCCCATCTTGACTTTATGAGTAGGAATATGAAGTCTTCATCAAATCTACGGAGTCTATGACAAGCATTGTGTCTTGATATGTGACAAATAATGAGTGTTCTTAGTCTATAATAAGCATGGGAATTGAAGAAAAAAGAAAGTATGAATTATTGCTTTCACAGGCAAGCAAGTTTGATTTGAGAATTTTTAGCAAAGGCTGAGTTCAAGGTGTAAAGAGATCTTCTACTTTGCAAACACAACTAGAGGCTGTATGCTGAGGTATCCGCTGAATTAGGGTATGGTGAAGCATTTAGCAATTTTTGCAAAGGGTAAGATATCTACAGAAATCCAGCTAATTGAGGTTGTGGATCTGAACAAGTTGGCATTTATGTAATTGATGCAATTGATTAATAATGAGCGTAATTATGGGAGGACTGCATTTGAACTTGTTCAGAATTGCAATGCAATAAAGTATCCTGTCATGAAATTGCAAGATTTCATGGAATCAACTAGCAAGCAAATATTCATGAAAGTCTACCATATATCTTCTGAAGTTGAAGAGAGAATATGAGCATTTGCAAATGGAAAGGCAGATTATCTTCCTGAAGAATAGATTAGCAAAACTGGAAAGGATCTGCAATGAGATTGTTGGTATAGATGTATCAACATTAATTTTTGGAAACGAATTCATGATGAAGATTTAATTAATCTACAATGAGAGCATGGCATTATTCTGGATCTTAAGAAGTGACTTGTAGTGACAGACAATGATGCATCAACTGTGTTGGACATTCAACACAAGGAAATGATATGGTATGAGTCCATGTAAATGGAGGGTGTAGTCATAAATTGTAAAGCCTTGAATGATTACGATTGAAAATTTAAAGGATACTGTGGTTTCTGCAAGTAATATGGTGAAAAGTAATAAACCACACTGATAGAAATCAGGAAAAAATTTTCTATTGGGAATTGGGAATGTATCATGTAAGAGTATGAGGCCATGATTGTCTCAACATATATGGAATGAATGTTTAACAAAATTCCAATTGTTTAATATTTGACTGTAATAATGAAGGTGATACAGATTGTGGAATACAAAAGGTACATTGTGATGACAAGAGATTACATTTGGGTGCATCTCAAATCATTAAATGAAAGAGTGCTGTGATGATTCACAAAAGAATATTGCATATGAAATGGGAAGGGTGTTTGAGAAAACGGATTGCAAGAACAAAGGAGGTATTATCTACTATATCTGTTATGTTCAACAAGACTAAAATAGGAATCTGTGAAATTGTGAGCTGATTGGTACTGAGTCAGGGATGACATGACAGTTATAATAAAAATGAGAAAATTCTTTAAGTACACACACGAGATAGACAACAATGATAGTTCTGCGATGATTGGTTACATAAGTAGTTATTCATATCATAATTCTAAATTTTGATCAAACAAAATTACAATGGTGCCAGAAAAAATATATTTTTCTTGGATTTCCACAAGTATCAATTATTTTCAACATACATGAGGAGACTCCATACATGAAATATCTTATCTTGTACTGAAATTTGTTTTAAAAATATGAATCAATCAATAAAACAATTCACCTAATTCTTTGATGTCATACCATATTTTAAATTGCAACTTATCTGCATGAGAGAGTTTTCTTTTCTGTGTTTGTTTCAGGGGGGTGTTGACTCTAATTCACCATTTTTATAGCTAGATCTATGTCTGAGCATTACTACATATTAGTTGGTGTTTTTACATTTTCTATGATTCAATTAAGCACCCAAGGCTATGGTCTGACCAGTAGGACATTGTTATTGAGCTGTCTTATGGAGTATTTCTGTTTGGAAAGTTTGCCCATGCACCAAGCTGCTTTGCTTCAATGGTTTTGACAATGTCACCATGCTGTCAATGCCAATCTTTGTGGGGAGGCTGATTGTTGACTGGCTATTCCTGAAGCAAAAGTCTTGTGATAATCATATTTATCCATATTTTGTTGGTCATTATCACTCACCAATATGATGGTGGTTATGAAAGTCTCCAGCTGATGAATAAATGAAAAGATGAGAAGTTGAAAAGTTGAAAAGTTGAAAAGATGAAAAGATGAAAAGATGACAAGATGACAAGATGAAAAGATGAAAAGATGAAAAGATGAAAAGATGAAAAGATGAAAAGATGA
>JALLPE010001799.1:0-10953 GCA_036940025.1 Conticribra weissflogii
ACCTGTTTGCCTAGAATCATTTGCTACCTATTCTCAGACGGCGTATAATTTGGTTAATATCTTGCAACGCACATCAAGTGCCAGTACCATCCTGCCACAATCCACTTGAGTTGATATCCATCTCCCTATCCCACGATGATATCTGCGTTCGCCTTACTGCGGTAGAAGCGATGGAAGCAATACTCCCATACTGTGAAGATTCTCCAAAATTGCTCCATTCCATCACCCACTCCTCTATTGAGGCACTGTACCAACTGACAAACGACTGTTTGGAGGTAGATTCTCGTTCATCGTGTCTCGGGCTCCTCTCAACTCTGATCTCGTTCGTAGGAGTACTTGGAGGGTCGCTGTCGAACGATGTTCTTAACACCGTCGTATCCCCGCTGCCTTCCATTTGGGAAGACTCTATTGAGCAAAACCTCCTTCTTAAGAGAAATGTTCTTAACATAATTTCTTCTGTTGCCACGTTGGTAGGACCTGACCAAGCTTCGTTGTTGTATCCAATTGCACTGCCAATGCTAGATCAAAGTTTTGGAAAAGAAGAAAATATATTTTTGGTACAGGAAGCGTTTCGAATGTGGTTGGTCTTTCTTAGGTTATCTAACGGTTACAACGGATCGATCGGAATGTTATTCACGAGAGCAGCAAATTTAAGTAAGGACTTGGAGCATGTCATGTAAGTTCATTAGCGATTTCAGCATTTATACAACTCTTTGGATGAACCCGTGACGACTTGCCAATTGATACCGAACATACCCCCAATATTCGGAAGAATTTTGATGAGGATCTCTGAATACTACATCATGCTTGGAGGTGCAACTTTTCTCAACGACCACGCTCAAACGATTCAAGAAGTTCTATGCAATTTAGTTGGAGAAGTCCGGCCTCGTGGGCTGGCATACGTCGGTCTAGTAATAGAGGCGTTGCTCCGGTCTTATCCTGTCGAGTCTGGATCCTTGCTGTTTCAGTGCGGTCTCGTCAAGCGATTTTCAGAGGCTTGCGCTGGCAATTATTGGGAGAAAGACGATTGCGAACCAGACCGCGTGATTGTGTTGTATCTGACAGCTTTGGCAAGGATATTGCTCTCGAATCTGGGGATGTTATCCAAAATTCTACCGGTTGTTTCTTCTTTTGGGGAAGTATTCGGCGAGGAGCAACTGGTACGGTTGAAAATGCAAGGTTCATATTTTTCGTTTCGCTTCCATGTGCCAATATTGGATTCTTTGGTTTGAACTTCCAGGTGTCAATGTACATTTCCAAGTTCCGAGCAGCCGGCAACGGTGCGCACGGCTTGTTATTTCAGAAATTGTGGGCGATTCTTCTTGCATCTTTTTTTCCTCCGTGCGAAGTTTCATCCGTCATCACCAATTGCGTTCTGAGTCGATCGAAGGAAATCTTCGATGGCATTTTCGCATACATTTTGCGAAACGTCAACGCTGATGGGTCAAACCTCCTCTCCTATGACGTCGGGTACGATGGCGAAGAGGAAGACATCATCGATACCGGTGCGGACAGGTATGAACTGTTGTTGCAAGAAGCATCCAAGAAGGTAAGTGTGCGGTGCGTTTGAATCTTATTTCATTTTTCATTCATGGACAATGAAAAAAATATTTACAAAATGAAACCGCTAACTGATCTCCTTCGCCGTCTACTTCATAGGATGCAATGGTCACTGTGCCGTTCAAGGACTTCCTTGAGAGCAAACTCAGAAGTCTTCCGAACTCTTTAGGACATGAGGCATACCAGCAATTTCTACAGATGATTGGCAACGATACCATGGCGGAGCTTGAGACTCTTATGGGAAGCCGGTAAATAACGACCCCGAGTATTATTTAAGACCTATAATAATGAACTACCTGTTAAATAAACTGTGGCAACATCATTAGACGCAGCACCGGATATGCGTGTCATCTTCACTCCCATCACTTTCACTTTTGCAACTCAAGTTACTAATCGACGCGAACGTATGATTTCAGTCTAATAAACAAAGCATTCCACCAACGGAAGCATCCGGACACGATTCCCAGAGCTAACGAACAATCTAGAACAGTGTATAAAAGCATAATTATATAACCCATCCCAAACCTCGCCCCGCGTTGTCCAAATATTTGATGCCAGATAAGTGATGGATACAACGCAGATATCAGAAGGCACAGAAAGGTATTCGTTCCATTTATCATCCTGGCAAGTCTGTGACACTTTCGATTGTATCTCGAAGGAGACATACATTCCTTCAATATACCTATCCTCTTGATAATCACCGGAAAAAATTGCACGAAGAGGCTCATCACGGCAAAAGCAAAACCCAACAACAAGAAAGGAATGAGAAATACGGCCGCAGTCACAAATGGTTCAATTTGCCCATCTCCACTCAGATTATCTGTGTCGCCGTGGAATATCGTAGCTGTTATTTCATATATCGATTCAATCACAGTGAGGAATGATCCTTCGCTATGATCATTTTCCGTTATTCTTCCATCGCCTTCTACATTGTCATTGTCTTGGCCGACATCTACTTGACGAGTATTTCCAACGCTCTTCAATAAATTCAAATTTTCTCGAATGGTATCTCGAGAACTACCACATATCCCGCCCATGCATTTGATCAAGTATATATCTATTGGGATATCTTGCGTGATTATGGAAATATCCGCTTCCACAGCGCTATGAGTGGTAGCGGTTGTGATGTTATTAAGAGTTGTAGTATTTTTTGTTTGACGTTCGGACGGGGTGTATCCTTTGGACACCACGTGCATAGAGTAGGTTATTTCTGCGAACGGGAGGAAGTAGGACGCGTTCATGACGATTAGGATGTAGGCGATCGGTGAAAAGAGGAGAAGGGTGACTCGTTTCGAGGATGAGATGTTGCGTTTGGTAAATTGATTGAATCGCTGATGGGAAAACGACGTCATTTTGTGCTGTGCTGTGTGAGTAGAGTGTACTCTTCTAGTTGAACTGATAAAATGTGGATATGAACGTAATGAACGTATAGTGAAGACTCATTGCGGATGAGGCCGAATTGCTGTATTCATGTTCTTGGCATTGTGGAAAATATTGAAAATTTTCAATTTTGAAGAAGGCATGCAGACAACGAATCTCGTGTGAAGCTCTATTGAATTTTTTTTAAAGATGAATGGAATTATTTCATCATATCACCCGGTGATGCTTAAGAAGGGTAGCAACATGAGATGTGGCTCTATTATTATTTTTCGCAAATTCCAGTGATACTTTTACGGCGCTATCACTGAACTTTCCAGATCCTCCGGGTTCATACGAGCATACGCGATACAAGAATCCGCGACTTTCCAAGTGTCTCTGTCTGGCATTTTTCTGACCGAGCTAGCCCAACAACCACAAGCACAATCACAACCACGATTGCGATCCCACTCCTAAATCCTCATAACATGCCGAATCCCCAACAAATGGAAACACTGCCTCATGGTCAAAGTAGTGGCTCGGCACAGCAAAAGCCGACTCTCCATCTCGTCGCTCCCCAACACCTTACACTGCGTCACAAACTCCGAAGCCGCATTCGACAACGCATACACGAAATCGCAAATGTGATAAGGATACAAATCCTTCCACGTTTCCTCGATGCAATCGGCAAAGAATTGGAGATGAAGTCCCAAATTCCTTTCGGATTTATGCCCCAATACCACCTTCGTTTTCTTCGAAGATATCAATTCATCGACGTCGACTTGAAACTCTGCTTTTCCCTTGGCGATGATCGATTCCAACCTGGCATGCGCGTACAGCAAATAAATGGCAGTGTTGCCTTTCGTATCCAACATGCGATCGTAAGAAAATATGTAGTTGGAGGTGGGATTCCTCCTCAAATCAAAATACTTGACGGCACCGTACCCCATGGCTGAGGCGGTGGCGTGGAGTTCCTCTTCGGAGATGTTGGCCTTCCCCTCGGTCATGCGTTCGCGGAGGGAGGTCTCCATGCGAGAGACGGCCTCGTCGAGGAGGTCGACGAGTCGGACGGTATCTCCGCTGCGGGTTTTGAATCGTTTGCCGTCTTCGCCTTGGACGGTGCCGAAGCCGATGTGGTCGAGTCGGTGCGACGAGGCGGCGGCATCGTCGTTGGCATCGTTTCCGTCAACGTCGTTGTCGTCGTCGCGTTTGCCGTCCTTGACCCATCCAATCTTCCTGGCGGCCGCAAACACCATCTGAAAATGATCCCCCTGCGTAAAATCCGTAATGTACACGATGTGCTTGGCCTTCAAGTCCTCCAACCGATACTTGATCGCCGCCATATCCGTCGAATCGTATCCGTACCCCCCATCGCTCTTTTGCAGCATCAAGGGCACCTTGTACTTGTCGACGAAGACGCATTTCGCCCCTCCGTCTTCGACTTTGATCAATCCCTTCTTTTCGAACTCGTCGATCACCGGGGGAATTTTGTCGTTGTAAAAGGACTCTCCGCACTCCTCCACCGTGATATCCAACCGATCGTAGACCTTCTCGAATTCTTTCCGGGAGACGTCGCAGAGGACCTGCCAGATGCGGCGGCATTCCGGATCTCCGGCCTGGAGTTTGACCACGTTGAGTTGACTGATCTTTTTGAACTCGGGACTGTCGTCGAATCTCTGTTTGGCGTTTTTGTAGAATTGGGTGAGGTCGGTGATGTTGGGCATGCCGCCGTCACCGTCGCCGTTTTGGAAATCGGGATATTCCTCCTTGAGGTATTGAATGAGCATTCCGAACTGCGTTCCCCAATCGCCGACGTGATTGACCCGCATGACCTTTTTGTCCAAGTACTCGAGGATGCGGCAGACGGACTCGCCGATGATGGTGGAACGGAGATGTCCCACGTGCATTTCCTTGGCGATGTTGGGGGAGGAGAAGTCGACCACCACCACTTCTTGTTGTTGTTGTTGTTGTTGTTCTGGCTTCGATTCTTCCTCACTTTGCGGTCGTTGCTTCGTCTGCCCGACCAAGCGCGGCTTGCACGGCGCCCCCCTCGCCAACACGTCCTCCACCCACGCTTCCAAAAAGTCCTTCTTGACCCGGCTCATGATGAACCCCGGTCCGTTGACCGTCAGCTCGTCGATCACCGGATTGTCGTCGGGAATCGCGTCGATGATCTTCCTCGCGACGTCCTGCGGCGATTTCACGCCGGCCAAGTCGGGTCGGTCCAGCGCCCCGCTCGCCTTCAGTTTTTGAAACAGCGGCATGGCGGCGTTGCACTGGTAATCTCCGTGTTTGATGTCCTTGCACTTGAACGACTCGATGAGCTTGGCGTCGAGGAGGGAGAGGGCGGTGGGGAAGGCGGCGTGGATGGCGGCGGCGAAGACGGCGGAAGTGGCGTGGAGGAGGGAGGGGTCCGCGGGATCGAGCGGCGGCGGCGGGGAGGGGGCGGCGAAGCGCCTGGCGAGGGAGACGGCCCGTCGGTAGGCGGGGGAGTCTCGGACGAGCTGGAGGTAGGAGCGGACGGCGGGAGAGAGGACGGCGTCCGCGGCGGAGCCACCCGGGCCGTGCAGCAGGGTCAGCGAGACGGCCACGTCGGCCACGGTCGGGGTCCCCATTGCGCCGCCGCCGTGGCAGAGGCTCGTTCCCCCGCGAGACGCCAGGGCGGCCTCCACGACGGCCAGCGCCGACTCCAGCGCCTTCGCGTCGCCGGACGACGCGGCCGCCGCCAAAGCGGGGCGGAGGCGACACCGCTCGAACTCCAGCCAGTCGTCCATCGCCGCGCTCATCACCGGCGCGGAATCCACGTTGCCGTGATCGCGGCACCGCGCGCGCTCGGCCAGGAGGGCGAGCGCCTTGAGGATGCCGTTCCCGCCGAAGGCCAGGACGGGGCCGCCGCCGCCGTCGCAGGAGGAGGACCCGCCGTCGGATCCGTAGAGGAGGGCGGGGCCGCGGACGAAGGGCAGGTCGTCCGGGCGGGACCCGCCGTCGGAGAGGGAGATGGAGAAGAGGACGGAGGCCATGCAGGCTTTGAGGGTGCAGGGGTCGGAGGGGCCGTGGGAGGGGACGTTGGCCAGGAGGAACTTGGGGGTTGCGGCGGTGGCGGTGGCGGATGCGGATGTAGACGTCTTGGTCTCGTCGTCGGCACCGGCGTTGCCTCCACGTTCGTCGCCGCTTCGTTTGGCAGCCGCCTTGGCGGCGTCCTTTTCGGCTTTCTTGGCGAGTTTTTTCAATTCCTTCTTGGAGGGGCCTTTGCTCTCTCCTCCGCCTCCTTCGTTGCCATTGCCGGTGTTGTCGTTGCTCATGGTCGTGGTCATGAAGGCAAGGGTACCGTGTGCTAGAACGTTGCAGTTGTTGCACCCTCTATAGAGCTATTTAAATCAGGGCTGGATACACATCACACATCATGTGTGTGTCGTTGGGCGTGTCATGAGCGCCTGCCAATCAATCTCTTCGCAAACGATCCATTCAACACTCAATGAGTTTCTTTTTTGGCGGTAATGAGCCATCGACTGTCCGTCGCATCCGACGACAATGAGAGTCCAACAACAAAAAAGGACACCACAACAAAGCATTTTCACCAAAAAAATTACGCCGCATGTTGCCTTCTCGCACATCATAATACGGTCCTATGTATGCGATCCAAGTAGTAAGTAGTTCGCAATACCTTATGCCTCAGCTGAATGATTCGTGTTGTGCCAACGTATTGCAGATTCTCAGTAGGATGTCTTCATTTGCAACTACAAGTCCAAAATCATCCAGTTTGCAAAGATAAGAACCAATAATGTTCCAAGAGCTATAATATACAGTTGTTAGAAGGCATTCACTTATCAATTATCAAAGAAAATGAATTTTGGATTAGTTATCAAAGAGAGTATTTTGTGGAAACATTTTCTTCATGGCTTGCCACCATGATCCATATCATAAGGTCCAATGCAATTGAAAGATGGTTTACAATTGGTATCAACAGACAAAGGTGTTAGCAATAGTGATGCCAATGAAAAGAAGGAGAAAATGGTTGAGGCTGTGGAAAAGGGGAAAGGATGAAAGTGAAGATTTTGATGATGACAAAATGACAATGACAAAGTAAAAAATGCTGATGTCAATTCTGCTTATGACAATCATGCTTCCGATTCCAATATCAATGATACAGATCATAATGACAACAATGAGCAAGACATCAACAAAGCAGCTTAAGAAAATGCCACCCTATTGTGACTATTCTGTAAACTGTTTCTAAAAACACTGGATTTCAACAATAGCAGCAACCAGATCTTGTTGAATTGAGGCAAAGATTGCAGAAAAATTATAAGAACCATGAACAAAACTTGATTGATTGGCAGCAATGGGAATAAGACCTGGAAGAGGCAGTGATATGTATACACAATGAAACAGATAAATCCATTACTGCTCACCTCAAAGAGGATCATTTCACCTGTGTACATCTCCAGTACCAAGAAAGAAAGAGAGAATGGAGAATGAACCAAAGTGGAAGATGTATTCACAGTAATGGGAATAAGACCTGGAAGAGGCAGTGATACATATACACCGTGAGGTTACAAGTCATGGATGTCTGATTTCGCTCCTGGAAAAAATCAAACTCTTTGTTCTGAATGTTGCTAAATGATGATGAAGAATCTATGCTCTGAAGTATCTGAAATAATGTAAACCCCCCATATTATTTGGTGGATGTGCATCATGGAACTTAAACAATCATTCCATCAGATTCAAAATTGCTCTCAAGATCTTTTTCAAGTCTGAAGTTGAACAGCATATTAAACCTATAGATTCGCTCTAAAATTTGAACATAGCTTCTTACAATACGCTACAGTTTGGCAATAACTAGTGTTCCAAGAGCTATGACGTATAGTTGTTGGAGGGCATTCACTTATCAAAGAAATTGAATTTTTGATTGATTAGCATAGAGTATGATTTTTGTGAACATTTTCTCTATTGGAAATTTGGAAAATAGTGTCAGGGAAGTCAGAATTGGTGTAAATGTATCCACCAGCCTCCAATGAATGATTAATGAAGACTCAATGGCGCTCACTAGTGCCTGTTAAATTGATGAAATGGTCAAATTCAAACGAGACACCAATATATTTCTTGTTGAGAGGGACCGATGGGTGGAAGAATCTAGTTCCACTAGATCCCTTTGTACTGACACTGCTACATTGTCAAGTCTGTCTTCTTTTTTATCAAAATGTGAGGACTGTTACACAAAGTGTGTGATTACAGCAGGTGATGAGTTAATTTTTTTACAAAATCCTATGTTCTTTAAATTAATCAAATCTTATGGAACTAAACAAAAAAAAAAACCATTGTTCACTTTTTTCAAGACATTCTAAATGAAGTTATAATATGGTTGAAAATCATACAATCACACTGTTGAGTTCTTTCTGCACTTATTTGCCACTGTGAATTTTATGAAATCAATTTAGTATATATCCAAGTCAGACCTTCAAACCACAAGATACAAAATTGGCAAAAAGATAGTTCCAAACATCTTATGTTTGCAGTCTAATGGATGGTCAAGAACTGTGCGCTTTGTACTGTCTTTGAAGTACTTGGTTCCAAATTGAATTTTTCATAATGAGTGATGGACAAGTGTCAACCTTTTTCCATAGTGTTTATTAATGATTAAGAACCATGACAATAATCAAAATGTGGGATCTTTATGCTGTTTTATTGTGTTTACCAATATAGGCAGATGGAAGCTTGATTTTGAAATGAGAAGAAAATGTTCCTATGCCTAATACCTGAGATATTTTAACAGTTTATCTCTTTTCCCTCAAATGTACAAGTTCTCACTCCATCAACTTTTTCTAGTTGCAGGTTTATCAAAAAATGGAATTGTTGTGGTTCCTCCCATAGGCCAGGTATCATTTGTTTTCATTAAGATTGTAGGCCCATTTGAAAATATCAATGTACATTGTTGCCACAAGTATATCTGTTGTGGTATATTCCATCTGCTTTACATTGGCAGTCAAATAATTTCTTGCCCAATTTTCAGTGCATGCAACAAGATACTCCCTGTTGTTTTAATATTGTTGTGTAGAAAACAATATCTTGATCAACTGATCAAGAACCACATAGCAAAACCATCTGTCTTTCTCCTATTTTGGCAGTGATTGATTGCCAACAATATGGTATTTACTTTGACATCAATTCTACTATATGTGGGAGTTGTACAAAATTTACAAATTTGATACTTGATTCAAATTATTATCATGAATAACATCATCAATTCAATGGATAATGTCTAGTATCAGTGCTGTTTCTGTCACCTTATGGAATGGCACTAATAGCCAAAACTGTTCAGTTAGGCAAGAACAAGTTATCTGATCCAGATTTTGTCATGATTTCAATTAGTTTTAATATTATGACTAGCGCATTACGTATGAAAGTTGTTGTTTTGTTGATCTATTTGTTGGGTTATTGTGTGGGGTTTGTTTTTGTTGAATTTCATTATTTGAATTACAATTTATTATGAAATTGACTTTTCTTGTCCTCATTCCCATTTTTTGTTTTCACCCTTTTGTTTATTTTTTCTTTGCCTCAATTTTCAGAACCTTCCAACAACAATCTCCTTTCTCCTTAGCTCCCCTATCTTTCACTTGTCATCATAAGTCCAATCACAAAAATGGCTGTCTTTCATCTCCATCCATTTACATCATTTTCTGCCTTTCCTTGATTATTTTTTTCTGGAACTCTGATTTTAGAAAAGAAGCAGGAAATATCACAACCACAATCTCTCTGACACCTCACAAAATTTGGCTATTTCCAAGAAATGCACATTGTCCTACTCCATTTGTTTAATTGCACAATTATTTACAGGTATTTTCTTTGTATTAGGAAAATTGTCAGGAGTAATGCGTTCTCATTCAGTTGCATTGAATAGGCCTCCATGTTTCTTTGCATTTACCATGAGCTCAAATGGTTTTCCCATATGAGGTATGGTTATATTTTCTTTCCTCTTTTATATCTTTACTTTAGTTTTCAATTGATCCATGTCATGTCACATCTGAGATGACATCAAGTAAGTGATATATCATTGTTACTCTGGATGTCTGAATGGCTTGCAGAAACTACATCTTCTATTTGACTTGAGTGGCCTAGAAAATTCAAATCTTGTCACCATGTACAATACATCAAAATGACCAAAAAGATACTTCCTATGAAAGTAAAGTGGGAAAAAAGTCCAAAACATCATAAGAATATCATAACTACAAGTTCAAAAATAAATCAAATTATTCCAAACGTCTAATTCAACACAGGAGCTCAAAAATCAAATGTCATCAATGTCATTGGTGTCTTAAAAAATTGTTAAATGCAACCAAAAACTAGCAGGAAACCATTGTTAGCTTGATGAAATAGACACAAATTCAAACATTGATATACTCTGTGACCTAATCCATATTTTCAGTACAGTATAATGCAAAACACAGTATTTTGCAAGTAAAATGAATGGAGGGCTTTCCACTGCAACAGGCCCTATGTTTTTCTGAATGCTGAGAATGTATTTTGACATTGCAGTCAATTTTAGTAATGAAATTCAATGAAATGAAAGTTATGATTGTTCAAAATTGGGTGTTGTGAGGCAAAGGGATGGCAATATAATTGAGATTTCCAAAAACTAGTGATCAGAACAAAGGATTGAAGGTGATTTCAATTACAATTAGCTGTAAGATTCATTGCTATAGAATCTACATGTACAAAACATAAATTCAAACATATATATGTTAGTAAATCAAGTCATCTCTTGTCATGTTTATGAAATGTTTGACAAATCTGAACTAGAATTTTACAATGTTTAGTTTTTTTATAGAAAATCTTTAGCATGGGTTTGAGAAATGTTGCATTTCCATGCATGTTTTGCTAAAATTTTATACCACTTTGTGTCAAAAATGAAGCCAGAATTTTCCCCATCAAAATGCTTATCACTATCACTACCATCATCTCATCATTATAATTTAATCTTCCCAGCATGTCACACTATCCTAAATTTGAACTCTCTCAGCTCCTTTGATTTACAAAGGA
>JALLPE010001800.1:0-10950 GCA_036940025.1 Conticribra weissflogii
GAACAGATTTCTTTTTGTAAGCGGATTCATTACTCTGGTTGTTTTTATATGAATTTGATATTATCCAAATCAAAAACATTTGCAGCAGTCAAGTGAGTAATGAGTTTATTCCTTATTGACATGAATGTAATGATGTTGAATATGAATAGATATTATTTTCATATTCAACATCTCTCATGGCTCATTTTTTGAAGTTTTCCACACACACTAATGCTTTTTAAGAGAACTGGTTCTCTAGAGTATGATATTTTGCATGCAATCAAAAACTCATCCTCTAGAGGACAATTTTTGTGAATACAAGCTAATAACCAAATCAAAAATATCTATGTAGCAGTAGTTTTCAAAAATCTGGACAAAATGTGCTTTACACTGTTAACCCCCCCCCCAAACCACCAAATGTACTAAACAAAAATCAATCTACATGCATCAACTATATTGTTGTCAATTGGGTTTCAGTGACCAATCAGTGTTATTTTATTCAGTGGAGCATTTAGAAGATTTTTGAATGTATTGATGCTCATGTAAAAATGTACAATTCATGTATAATTTTAGTCACACTTTAATTGTTTTAGGTTCACTCTTGACCTTCATTGTCCAATTAGTGATTCATTGGTAACACAGTGATAGATACCATGATATTGGCACTCCTAAATCAAAAATAAAGTTGACACCAATAATTTAGATCTATTACAACATTTTCATTTGTATCAATGCTCTTTTTTTGGGTCTTTCAAACAAAATCATTCTTGTAGCTTTTGAGACTTGTGAATTTTTTGAACAGTTCTTTGTACACCCAAGTTTTGCATGATTGCACCATTCTGGCATCAATGCCAAAACTTTCTTAGTAGAAGAAAATTTTGAGGGTACTGATGAATTTGATGTTGTTGAATTTTTTAGTGATGGAGGAGGTGTGTGAGAAGATGTTGAAGAGTTTTCACATTCATTATTTAATTTAACATTTCTTGGAATGGGTGGATAAGGAGCACCAAATTCATGATAATGGCTATCAATTCACCTCTTCATCTCTTGATAACCTTTAGCACTACACTAATGTCAAGACCATCATTAGTAGTATGCAGAATTGATGAAGATCAGTGTAGATAGAGTAAAAAATAAAAGAAAATCTAAAAATGATAGAATAAATGCACCATGCCAAAGGAATCATCACTCATCCATTTATCCTATCCCTTCCAGGATTTGACTGGGATGTATCTGGGACCCACTGTGTCCTTCTTGGAAGGTGGGACGTCCCGCACGGTCACACAAGTGCCGGTCAGATGCTGGTTTGTAGCTGATTATGAAAGTGAACCCTTGCCTATTTTTGACTTGGATGGATGTTGCAACTTTGAGTAGCCGGGGACAAATCAAAGAATAGTGGAATCCCAATATACCACATATTGGCAAACGCAGAATTTTACAAGGAATCCTGCATAAGAGGTCCAATTTTTGCTGAAACCAAGGGATTAAAAGTTATTGCACATCTAGTGTGAGTCCCCAAAATTAGGGTTCACTTTTGACTTCTCAACAATGGGTACAATCAATTTAATTCTCTAGAGATTAAAATACCACAGAATGGGTACATCAAATCAATTTCTCTATTTGCTCACACAATTCCTTTTATATACGGTACATTAATCTGAATGTAGATTTTGGGTGTAATGATTCCTTTGAGTAATGGATAAAACATGATCTTAAAGAACCCACCATATCCAACCTCCAACAAATGTGTGGGTAACATAAAAACAGCTGCTAGTCAGTATTGACCATTTGTTGCAATATAGATTGGCTAGTTTTCTCTAATCTTGAAGTCATTGAAATGATACCACACATGTTATGAAAATAGAAAGTTGCCACATTTTACATGCCCCATCTGGATCACTTATTGAAAAACTGGCAAGCTTCCATCACTAAAGTGTTTGATTTTAAGAATTTTCCCTCATTCCTGTTACTACTTTATTGACAAAAAAGTATGCTAATGTCAATTTGTCATCAAATCTGCTACCAGACACTGATGCATTAAATTCTGTTTTCACAACTGCCACCACCACACTCATATTCTGTCCTTTGTCATCAACACTGTACCATCTCAACTTCTGCAATAACTTTTCTGTCATCCCCACTTCATTTCACTGTTCCAACTGCAATATACCATTGGATATTGTCACCACATATGGAACCATATCTGACAATGTGTTTCTCCAATCATCACTGTATGTGCCTGTGTCTGTTGACACCATTGAAGAGTTTGGGCCAATGCCACAGAGTCCATCATTGGCCACAATCACCATTGAAGTGTTTGAACATTGCCATTGTTTTCACTCTCCTTTTTCATTGTCAGCCCTTGGTTCTCAGCACTTGAATATTGCCATCCCTCTACATTTAGTTGTCACCACAAAGCATGGTTTTAACTGGTGGTTGTTGTCACTGCATTTGTCATCCTTTTGGTCATAGAAGTTAACTAATATAAACTTAATATGAACTATGAACTATATATGCATAACAATTATTATAATTTGATTGTTGCATCTATATTCAATTTAATTGAGAGACCATAAATGATTTCCATGGCTAGCAACAGGTTTGAATTATCATGCCAATTGTAAAAATTATACATTTGCAATGCAAAATGTAAAAATTGTGCATCAATTCGCCTGTCTAAATTGCTTGTATTGGTTGTATGACAAAATTATTAATGAGACCATCAAATTCTTTTTCATTCTATTGTTATGCCCAGTTTTGCTTACTCTGGATTCCCAGGAATCCTCCTTTATGGATTCCTGTGCCTCCTGTTGCTCTCTCTTTTAGTGACATCAGGTTCACCACATGAATCTATCCTTCTAATAGCATCGCTGATGTATGATTCAATGCATGCCACATTGCCTCACATGCTGCTTTGTGCTACACCCAGATTCTCATAATTCTAAAGTAATAACATTTACATCACTCAAATATGGGTATATCATCTAAATCCAGGAAGAGAGACAGATTTTTTGCATCTGCTTGAATAATATGGGTGTGTCTCTATATGTATGATAAGTGATAGAAATCCATGGATATCTGATTAATTGGAGTATCAATAAAAAATAATGTACATGATCCCTTGGGAAACGATTGTTCCACTTAAAAAATTGACAAGTTTAACGGCAATATGACTATTCACAGAACATGGTGAAATAGTGACATAATGTCATGCCTTTGCCCTTGGCTTCTACCACTGTCATTGCCTTCTACAATTTACCTTCTATGATTTTTCTTTGGATACTTTGGAAACCTATGGATAACAAATTGCTGAATATAGGACATCCCATAATTTGGCACAGAGGACTTTTTGCACAATAAAAAATCAAAATGTGATAAAAAGTTAGTTTAATCTAATTATCACATTCATCTAATTCACTCTATAGATCATATTTGATTTCTGTTGATGGAACAGATCAGTAGTGTCATGCAAGTTTGTATTATGTATATACATTAATTTGTTTGTGCTGATGAATGATGGAATTAACTGATTAATGTACAGAAAGCTTTAGCATTCTATATCCAGGCATGTGTCTGCTAGAAAACAACAAGTTATTTTACACATATTCCATTGCTTGTTGTAGAAATCCATGGATATCCAAAAATTGGAGTACAATAAATAAAGGATCTGTTTGGTACCTTGGTTGCTGACAAACCCAAGCTAACATTATCATATAGAATCATGATAATATGATATCCGCTTAATATGTTGTATTGTTTACAAAATGTCACACCTCAGCCATTGATTCTGCTGCTACCAACACTTTCTGTCACTATCCTTTGCCCTTAGCCATCTCTCTTTGCCCTTTAATCACTGTCATGGCCTTCTTCCATTGTGGCTGTCATGCCACCAATATCCTCTACTAAAACTGTCCTCTTCCACCATCCCTTGCTTCTTCCCTCTGTCACTACTGTTGAGCATTATTCTTTACTCTCCACCATCTGTCATTATCCTCCTTTTCTACCAACATCTTTTTGCCACCAACACTTTCACAACTACCAACCTCCACCATCTTCCACCATTGTTTTCTTCTTCCCTTTGCTACCACCCTCAACCACCTCTCTTTGGCCTTTGCCACTCTCATCAACTTCTGTTTCTGTCATCCTACCGACCACCATCTGCCACCTCTTTGACCTCTGATACTGATATTGCCCTCTGCTTCTGCTCTGAGCTATTGCTATTACAACCACAACCCATGCTGTTGATGCCAACTTATGAGTTAATTATTGCATTTTGATGATAACTACCTAAATCACAGCAAAATCTCTAGTATGTAATACCTACTGCCAAAGTCATTTTAACAACATTTTTGACAATATTTTACCATGTTTTCAAGGTTACAAGCAGTAAAAAACAAAATTTGGTTATTTTTCAAGGACTCAGACCCTTGATCCATGACTGCTAGGTATTAAATTACTTTGTTCACCTTTTTTTAGGACAATAGCATAATTTTCTCAAGAAAAACACTTGAATATGCTTTTAAATTATATAATTACATGCATGGGACTCAAAAATGATACAATGATATACCATTTTGGATTGGCCTTGTATATCACAATCAATTGAATCATTGCTGCTTGACCACAATGCTAAGTTTTTGGTAAAAAATCCTTACATGAATTACAATAACAAAAATCATTACCATTTAAGTCATGGTAAATCAAGGTATTTCATTGTACTGGTAAAATTTGGAATCAGATAATACCATTGGAATGAAAACCTTGCTGCCATTACTCATTTCCATTGTTACAAGTAACTATTATTTCATTCATCAACTTTCATTTCTTTCATTCACCCTCATTGCTGTCAGCCACATCCAAAGCCACCACTAAAGCAACATTTGACACACACTGCAATTGTTATAGGCTTTTATCACAGCCACAACGATTTCCTTACACCTAAGTCACTGACATTCCTCACAGCCATCATTGCCAGACACTGCTTTCTCTTATTGTCATCTCTGTCAAACACAGTGCACAAGATAGAGGACCAAACAGTCAACTATAATGTCGAAGATAGTGAATCCCCATATTAAGATGATGCTTATTTTGAGAACAGTTGACTGGACAATTGGTTTATTCCATGATTTTCATTGCTGATTTTCAATTTAAACATAACCGAATATCATCTGAAAATGATTTTGCTTTCAATTACCACTGTTTCACAGGTGAAGGGTAACAATTGATACTATTTGTCAAGGTCATGTTCCATATTTCAAAAATTCTGGAAATATCGAATTCCTTCTATTTTAGTCTTGTATAAATTACAAGAAAGATGGTCCTGGTTTCATTTGTGCTACTAGGAGGGAACTATTTCACAAACTACCTTCCAATACACAATTGAATCTGAACTCATCCTTATGAACTGTTTGAATCAAAATTCCTGATAAAAATTTTATCAATCTTGTCTATCAAAAGTGGATTGGTTCTAGTGATCCTGCTGTCCCAATGACATAAGTCATCAAAGCATTGTCATCTCTATTTCCTTTCCAATTGTGGTTGATTTGAAATTTGAAATAAATATGCACTTGGACCAATTCAAATCATTGGTCCAATGATAAATGGTTAGATTTCAGGATACAAAAACGTTGAGGAAAGCAACATTATCTCATAATAAACAAACTTAGCATTGGACTAATGTCTGATAAAACAGTTTCTTAAATATGCTAGAAAACTTGTTCTTCTTATGATAGAAATCAAAGCAGAATGAATGGCTTTTTCAAGACACCAATTTGCTTTTACAAAAGAGATAATGTTCAGTGTTGCATTTGTCTTGATGTTAGATTGTGCCATCATATTTTGGATTTTTATGATGATGAGATTGAACACCTAGTTGCATCCTTTTATGGTTTGAACTTTCAACACTTCACATCATGTTCTCTATGGGCATCAAAGTTCAACTTAAATTCAAAGCTCTCAACTTTGAAATTTTTCTTGGAGTGGATATGCACAAAATATATATGAAAAGGATTGTAGGAAAAGAGCTGGAACTAGAAGAGCTCCAGAGTACAATAGGAAACACAATATTTAATGCATTGTATGATAGGGCTCTTAATTTAGATTCATAAATTTTAAAACTAGTTATGAATTATTTGTTCCAATTTTCATTGGATATCCTTATCATATTATCATTTCATTTCATTGTACAACTATTTCATTGATTTGATGCATAGTCATGATAACATTGATAATGATCATTCTTTCATTATTTTTCAAAACGCACTAATTCAAAATCATACTATATTCAGTTCTATTGATTGATCATTATTCTCTTAACTTTTGGAATACTGCATTTTTCAACTGATTGTATATATTTTGATCTTACAGAATATTGATTCTCCTTTTTGGTACTATGTATGGTTTCTTTTAGTTTGATTGCATTGAATTTCTTTCTTTGCATCAGTCCCATTTCACTAGAAAACTCCAAACAAAAACCATTCTTGTCAAAAATTGAATAAGTGGTTGAAGTTTAACACATCACAATTAACCAAAGCTGTAACCATCTGTTACTCAAGAATCTATCCACTTCAAATAACTTAATTGTTAATCCTACCATGTAAAACCTATTTTCCATGAAGAATGAAGAAATGTTATTGATTGAAAAGCCCTTAATTGTATGACATTACTAGAGAAGAAATATTCTCTTTCCAAATAGTGTTTACCCCAGACTAGTGTCTAAGCAAACTACAACTCTTTTCTCTTTTTCTCATATTCAAATGCTGTGAGTTTTGTGATTACAATTTGCAATAATTTTATGAAAACCTTTGTGATATCTCATTTGCCACTTCATCAAGTTCCAAATGAAAGATCATCACTTTAAATCTAATCTATTGGTACACAAGCAAATGATATATTCATAACATTCCAATTTTCCATGGAATCTTGACTATTACTATTGCTGTTTGTTATGAATGAAATTGATGAAAATATTTAAAGGGCATTATTTATGAATAATAAAGATTAAAGCCAGATGTCAGTGCATGGAAAGTTCTCCTTTGATAGAGTCATTTCTGTCATCTTTGGGAACAACTTATCATGTTATTTTCATTTTAGAAGATTCTCAACCATTGCAATGAATTCATATTTTTGTTGAATAGGAATAACACTGTGGTTGTTTGACATATTGAGCAAAATTTTGAGAATTAATAAATCATGCAGAGTATAAATTTTCTAGTTTTAATTCCTCATCTTGTTTGGGGTTGAAATGATCTATTAATGCTTTGTTGAGATTATCTCTCTTGGCATCAGACTTTTGTACACATTCACTAACCAATTAATTTTATAATCTTCAAAGACTGTGAATTTGTGAAAATTAATAAGAGTGGCATGGTTTATGATAATTCTGAGTTTGTCAGAGTAGATAATTACTAAAGTTAGGACATAATAATCTAATTCATAGAAAGATATACATATCAAGTGGTATTTGCCACTGGTAGTTTGCCATCTTTTACATACCCCAATGTGTTATCCATTTGCAATGCATTTGTTTCCTCTTATTACCCTTTCTTTATTCTTGGCATTTGATAAATTATAAATCAATTTTGACTCTTCAAATCTGAACTGATAATAAAGTCATTTAGCTATGTCTCATCAATTTTTATGAGTATATATAAAAATGGATTTTGCCATTTTTCCTTTTTCAATTACATGCACATGGTCATGGACACTGTTTGAACGGCAAAACGATTAATCCAAATTTTCCACATTTGGATAATTCTTGGTCTCAATTGATAAAGCCAAAGAAAAGAATTCCTCTGAAAGAGACACTAAATCCTCAACTATTTTCATAGCTGATGCAGATGATTTAATTTTTGCACCCTTGGAAATTTGTATATTCCTTTTTGTTGAATGATAAGGCCATTGTCATAATGAGAATAGGCCATCACTACATTTTCAATTTGCAGTCCAGTTGACATGACCCAGTTCACTTTGTGGATAGACCATGCAAGATAACTTTGTTAGGATGAATTCTTTGCTCTTTCCTGCATTACTTGGAAATAGATGATATGTGAATTCATGTTTTTTCAAAAGACAGATACTTACCCCTAACAAAGCTTTTTATTTTTTATTTTTTTCTTCTATTTTTCAGATTGTTACAGATATGTGTATCTGTTGCCCAAGACAATCTAAACTTGGAATAATCTGCATCTTTGCTTGTGATTTCTAGAATTCTTATATGAGCATTGCATTTCACTTGAGAAAAAAAGTCGATTTTCCATTTTCCATTTTTCATGGGTTTGAACATCATTAGGAATTTCATTTAAAATTAAGTTGTCTTCAATTTCCTCAGAGCAACATGAAACATTATTCCAATCAACCTGTGTATCATTGATTGTGACATTTGAGTTGTTATCTAATTCACTAATAAACATTGAATTTCAGTACCAAGTGTTATATTATTCTCTAGAACTTGATTTTGTTCACTAATGTCCCTATTGATTCAATAAGTCAATCCATCATCCCACTTCTTATCATTCCAACATTTTGTTCCTTTGTAGCCATTGTTATTAGTACTGAAATTAGATTCAATGAGTGGGTTTGTGTGATTAATCATGATTACTGATAACAAAAGTAGGTTCAAATGGCAAACTGCTGTTAATTTTTATGAGAAGCAGAAACTATAAAAAATAATGACCTTATTAGATCATGCCAGTGAACAACAAATAAAAAAGAAAGCTTCACAAATAATAATTCAAAACCAAGGAAATACGATTTGGCTGAATTTCATTTAGTAATTGATTGAACAGTGATGTTTTAGATCACATCATTGGAAATCAATCAAAAGAATATAATATCTTCTTCCTTTTTCAATGAAGAAATGTACCATTGTCAGAGAGATCATGGGACTGAGTAGGATATAAGGTTGTGTAATTATGGGAAGAAATGTTGGGCTAATGGTTGGAGAGGATGATTGACTCCAAGTTGGAGAAAAGGTAGGACTAAATGTTGGCATTTATTATTAAGAAGTGTGAAAAATGATAGAATAATCACAACATAGTAAGAAATTTTTGATGCCAAACTAGCTAAACACTGAGAGTTTGTTTCTGAACACTCTCAAATGTAGGATTGAATGTAGGAGTAAAAGTTGGCAAATTATGATAGACCAAAAACAGGCAACACAAGATTTTCACTCTTTTAGTTCAAAATAAGAAGCATAAGATTTCTAATAAAAGGTATCAAGAGCAACCATGATAGCTGGCAACGGGATGAATTCAGGATGCCTCACTCATGATGCTCAATAAAGATTTTTGAAGAAGCCACTCCTATGCAAAAGTTTCATCATGTATTCATCTCTGGATGATTCTCTTTCAAAAAGTGCGATTGCAAGTATGAAAAAGTCAACATGTGAGTCCACTGTAAGGTAATCCAATTGCATTCTGAAAATAGCATTTAATAACTCATTTCTTTTACTTTGTCCAGAAAAGCATTGTTATTTGATCTTGATTGGAGCAACAACAGCATTGGGAATTGCTTTATTGTCATTTTTCTCATTTTAAAATTATTCAATAAAAACCACAGTTTTTCAATTTCTGTAACTTTGATTGTGTTTATTTCATGAATTCCATACATTTGAGTTGCACAGTTTGGTTTGATTACTATAATTTTGAATCCATTGGAGACTAAACTAAAGTAATATTTAAATTAGTTGGATTTGAACCTTTTTAGGACTCACTGCAATTGGGAAAAAGATGGGAGACTTAGTATGAAATTATATTATGAAGTGATGGCACACATGGAAGAGTTCAGATTGAATGTTGCTTTGTGGAATGGTAAAGGAAAATACAAGTATATTGAACTAACCCTTGTAGGCAACATAGTGGAAGAAAAGGAGATTAAAGTGTAGGAAATGGAAGTTGTGAAAGTGTTGGAGCAAATGCTGGAATTTAGTCACTCAAATGTTATATTGTGAAGAAGCACTGTACCTTACTAGTCAAGAAAGTTACTGCTCATTGCAGGTGAGGAACACAGAAGAAAGACTTATTATGCATGAAATCACCAATTTTTGCAGAAAACAATCAGATGACTTACAATTTAATATGGGATCTGTGATGGGAAAGGATATTTGATCAAATTTATAGGGTACTGTGTGGGATGAACTGTTTGAAGCTTCATAGGAAATAGAACAGTAGATAAAGAGGGAAAGATTGTTGTTGCTTTCCACAACTTTTGCCTACTTGATGGATGCTTCAACCCTTTTTCCAGATTTCCCCTTTCCAGATCTTTACCTCCCTTACCACTTTTCCATTCAGTTATCTTTCTTCTGATTTGCATTCTTCTTTTGCCTCCACACCCAATCATCTTCTGATTTTTGTGCCTAGGGTGACTTTTAATTTGGTTTACACACTTTGGTTTTCATAGGTAGGTACTGGGGCAGTCATTTCAATCTTTTCCCAAAATTTTGACATTTGATCAACGTTTTTTCTTTAGGATGCTATAACTTTTCCATTTATAAAATTCTAATTTTCATGATCTTTTGTATAATATCATGATTCTTTGTATGCACAAAAATTAGGTATCTACCCAATGTTGATCCAAAATGGATTCCATTTTCCTATAATCCATAAGAGGGAAGTACTAAGATGAAAGTCTCCTTTAAAATAAACTGCAGATCATGCAAGATAGAAGGGAAATAAAATACATACATCAAAATTTCTACTGAAGTCAAAATGTAAAACAGCAGCTAATGCAATAAAGGACCAAAGTACTGTCTTTGAGATGTTCAGACTATTGTCGTGTTGTTAGTGTGATATTCTTCATTAAACACAAAAATAAACCACCACCTTTCAAGAAGATATAATTCCAATGAGCAATGAGAAAATTTTGAAGTAGAAATTGAATAAGAATGCATGCTTGTTCTCATCTTAGTCAGAAATGTCATTTTGTGTTGTGTTGGTTCAAACTGACAGGGCAGACATTTTTTGACATGTTGTG